>JALIZF010001854.1:0-230000 GCA_029948255.1 Telmatactis stephensoni
ATAGATATTATCCTGAAACTGTATCGAAATATAACTCTATGCTTGATTTGTGCTCAACAAAGTCGCTTCCCAAGATCCTGTACTACCCATACTAACTACTAACCCTACCCCCCCCCCCCCCCCCGGGGGTATTCCCTTACAAAAGTGGTAGGGTGTTCGACAGACCTTTTAGGGTCGAAAATAAGACCCGCTCGTACCTTTTTAGGGTTTCCGGTTCATAGCGATACCTTGTAGGGTCAGGATAACGAAAATCACATAAAGATTGAAATGATCTCACATACAAATATTCTTTATAAAAACTATTAGTTGAATGTGGTCGTACCTTTTAGGGTATAAAATGGGTATCTCCGATCCTTTATGCGTACCTTTTAGGGTCATTTTCAAAACCCTTCGTCGAGCATCTCTGCCACTTTTGTAAAGGAGTACCCCCCATCCCCCGGTCCCAAAGCCTCGTTCTCGTTAGGGAGCATTCATTTTTTAGGAGGGGGTGGTGGGCCGGAGGAATTGCAGGAATCAAATACAAAAAAATGCAAGCCCCCACGGTAAGGAATTGAACTATATTGATGACCCACCCCAGTTCCAAATATGAAAATAGGGTCCCTTGACCTGGTTTAACTTTCAGAAAAACATGACCCACCCCCTTTCATAGAGTAAATTTATTTTGGCCCACCCCTCAATTCCTCCGGCCCACCCCCCTCTCCTAAAAAATGAATGCTCCCTTATACTAACTGTTTATAAATTTTGTTCTCATGTCAATTAAATACTGTTTAATTAATTAGCGACTAAAGCTGCTTTATTGGATGCACCACTGAAACCGAGGATTTGGCTAGTACAGGACTAACTCAACTGCATGTATCTTGGGAAACGACAGTTGACAATACTATATGCGAATAAAATAATAAATGCCTGAATAATCCAAATCGGCCTTACGGACATGTACACCTCTTTGAAATGGACACCACTTTACTACAGACATCGCAGAGACCTACGAACCAATCTCTGCTCTGCAAAGCATTTACTATATATTCTATGGGATAAAATCACTTTTTTTGCTAAGGCCGACAAGTCAGACAAAAATGATTTGGATTGCAGTCTTCAGAGACCGTATACATTGTTTTCTCCAGCTGGCATGTTTACAATTAAAATTCGTTGCAGTATGCTGGGAGACTATGGTGCGCGCTCGTACTGTGTTAAAACGTGAACACCTGTCAAAAATGTAATAAAGCCCGTTCTGTTTTGCAATAACTGACCCATCGCAAATTGTAATAACACTTCGTCGGGTTTGTTTTAACTCGAGCTATGGTAAATTGTAATAACACTTAATCGCGTTTTGTAGTTATATCAGTTCTCAACATTAATTTTTCCCACATTTATATTTAATTTTCGAGCGAGGACAGGCCACTACAAACCGCATACCCCTTCCTCCCCATGTCCCCTCCCCCCCCTCCCCCAATGCGCGCGGCTGACCATTCGACGTTCCGACTATCGTTTATCCGTCCACCCCTTGGGCTGACCAACCAGTTTTACTACTCTGCGGAATGTTCGATATAGCCCTCTGACCAAATACCTTTAGAACAAGCCAGTTTACTTATCAATAAATTGATAAATGGATGGGGATTTTTTATATTTCTTTGTGTCATTCATTCATTCATCTATCCATTCTTTCATTCATTCATTTATTCCCAGGGGGGTCATTTTTACATCAAACGTTGATTTTTTCCAGCCTAAAATGTTCGCAGGTGTTGTCTAAGGGGTTTCCCGCGCCTCCTTCCAAACGTATTTGCAGAATGGAATTCACTTATGATTTCCAAAACATGCAACAATTGATTTTAAATTGCGTTTGAAATAAAGTGCTATTCGACGAGAATGAAAAGAACGGATTCAAGGGTTCATATAATAATAATAATCATAATAATACAACTTTATTGGGTACACACATAAAGATCAATATTTGTTCCAATGTGGCCCATATAAATAGGATTAAAACGGCCTGGAAATTACAATCACAAACAAACGCGAAAAGCTGATCAAACTTTAACGCTTTTATAATAGTGACATTCTGTGTCGTTATGAAAGAAAGCGAAATTGAACTTTGAGTTATTCCACCCCATCAATGTAGCTGGCGTTATATATGATCATATTTTATAAATGGGCTAAAAATAATCACATGTATGAAAAGGATTTTAGCATCGTAATCTAAAAAGCTGCTAAAATGTCTTATCCAAAGTACTTCAACTCTAGGATTTACAATTAATCTTTACGTAAAATGCTTGAGAATAAGAAGAAAACAAGTAAACACAGCAAAAGGAGATAGGCTGGTTATCTCAAAATTCAACCCTTAATACAAGAACTTACGTATGAAGAAATTTTGAATTTTATCACAACAATGAGGATAACTTAAGCAATACAATTTATATAGCCATATCTGTCTATCAGATTATTTAAGATTAAGCAGTATGCATTTAATACTTCGTTCAAAAAAGGATATTGCCCCCTAACAAAATAATGCCTAACAAATGGAAATGTATTCATCGTGAAAAGAGCACTTAACGAGAATGAACCACTGATGTCAGTGGTACGAAAGGAAATGATGAATTACCCTTTCGAGCTCTTTGAAATTAATAACACAAAAATTGCTGAACTTCAAGTAAAAACTCAAAAACACATCATAATTTTACCGGATTTAGTAATAACAATAATACCAAAGTGCAGAATTAAAAACTAATATTTAGGTTTTTGCAGCTCGAAATAATTAATGGAAGGAATTGTGGGTTAGTGTCGATAGAAATGAATAGTTAATATTGTGTAGTTAATATTGTGTTTTGGTGGTTGATGCAAGTGACATGCTTTTTGAGATGGTTAATTGGGATGTTTTGGTCTCTTTTTTATCAAGATAACTGACGGGTTTTTATTTTTATTTATTTCTATTTTTTATTTTTTTGCATCCTAGTTTTAAATTATATTTGAACTGATTTCTCTGCCCGTAAAAATTGTCGACAGATTGAGGAAAGTTTTGGGCGCTACGAAAATGCCCAAAGTATTTCATTCTTGGGACATAATATGATTCAAATCTAAATTTGGGTCAATGTTTTTTGAATTTGACGATCCTTGTGAAAAATAATATGTCAAAAACAATGTGAACTTCACAGTTTATTATTGAAAATGAAATGATGAAATATTGAACTAATTAAATATGTTCTTATTTTTACAGCACAAAAATGCAAAATCGTTTTGAAATATCGTTGAAACGATGACGAAATATATCGTTTCTGAAAGGATGAACTTGGTATTTTAGTAATTAAGTTTGGGAGTGAAAACGTTATGACCAAGTCCGGGGCTGTTTGTTTTCGATGTTTCGTCAACGACCACGACAGCTGACAAACTTCAAAATGCAATATCTTTCAAAATTAGAAATTTGATCGAAAATCAGAAGTTAAGGAACGTACAATGCACAGAACAGACAGCGTCGGATTTTTTTAAATATAACAAATTAGGGCAATCCTTTTTTCTAGATAATTTGTTGAGATAAACGAACGGTTTTAAGTTAAAGCGAAAGCGTAGCGCCCAACCGCGTACAACAATGGCTAGCTCTGTACTCTTGTTTTCTCGACTTTTGTTGAACGCCTACATAACCTTTGTTATTTATTTAAGTTAGAAGTGTCAAAAATGATGCAAGTAAACTTTCTGATATGATTAAACATGGTCATTTCTCTCACCTTTGAGATGTATCAGAGTAAAAAAACAGAATGGACAATGTTGTAATCAAAATCTAGGGTATTTTTGGCGTTTAACACTTATGTTTCATTGTATTGGTCCAGTTCTGTTTGAATAACAACAGCTCGGAAAATAAAAAATATAAAAAAACGACATTAAATTATGAGAAATGGAATTCAAAAAACATACCGACTCTCCTCAGGGAGCTATCTTGATCAAATTTCGAGATTTTTGCTAATATTTGATATTCAGTTACAGAAGTACTGTCTCACAAAATTAAATATTAAAGAAGAAATTATCTTTAATTTTGAAATGAACTTAGAAGTTATACAGCTGGCAGAAATAGAAAAGCTTACAGTATAAAAGATAAAAAATATAATCAAGCTAGAATCTACTGAGGAGTTTTAAACATTTTTATCCAGTAAAACAAAAAACAAAACTGAACAAGTAAACAGCATTCAAAGTGCATTTGAAGCAGTCAACAAAATCTGTAAGTGCTCTTGACAAAGGCTGAATTAAAAATTTTACTTAAAAATTGTACGAGTTTCAAACCAGCATTGTAAAGCAAATACAAACCAATAAAAAGTTTTTACCTTAAAATGAGTTCAAGTATCTTTGAAGTTCTTGATATTTATTGGCCACGGCTCCAGATTTTAGAGCAGACGTTTTAGTTTTGCTGTGAAATGAAATCGTTTTAACGCTCAACGTCGTTGAACAGCACTTTATGTAGTCAGTGTAATCCAACCAATGAAAATCGTTGCTATGGGAAACCTTTAAGATGCAATTGTTCTTTTGACCAATCAAAACGCTTTTTTAAAACACACTCTAAAACAAATCTTACTGGTGGTTTCCACTCAAATAATAACATTTAATACCTCCTTTTTGACACGGAAATCGACTTCCGGTGAGGAGATCATTTTTGGGGCCCTATATACTACTTTATAGGAATCGTCTTTCAAACATATATACAAATATTTAGGTTTGCACCTTAAGTTGTAAAACTATTTGTAAAAGCTGTAACTTTTCTCACATTTAACTTTTTATTTTACTCTTGTTTGTTTATCAAACAGTACAAATATATATTATACGCCTCGTGTTCCTATCTAAGCTTGCTTTTCTCTTGCTCTAGATCTTTCATCGTGTTTATATCACAGTACAGAGACATGCGCGCGCGTTTTATATTGCTTTAATAAAATATTTTCATCATTTTTGTGCGAGCCATGTCTCTGTCCTCTAATATAAACATGGTAGCCAGCCAATCAGCGCGCGCGTTATATCTCAAATATTTTATAAATTTTTATTTTAAAACGGCTCAGTAGTTTGATCCGATTCCTTTGCTATTCGTATATTTTTTTAAGAACTAACTACACTCACAAAAATAAACTAATACATGATTAGGTTTGATACAAATTTCCTTCCTGTAAGTAATATATCATCTAGTATTTTTGGAGAAATGATAGTTTTGCGCACTGATTTTGCCCGATATAGTTACCGCGTATGGCAGAAACATGCACAAAACTGAAATGATTCCGCCATCTTGTCATAATGGTAGAGTGTCCGATTTTGTCAGCTTACTACAAAAAGTTATTAATTCGAATTAAATCACTGTATTCGTGTGATATATGAAAATTATAGCATGGATTTTCATCAAATATAGCGACCAACATCGAGAGGTATCCTTAATAATTCATCAAAAGTAAATTAATATGTCATTTTTAACGGAAACATAAATAAAACAAATCTGATACGCAAGGTACTCAAGGTATATATATATTCATACGTATATAATAAACAGTTTCTGGAAGTGGAGTATAGTACAGTCCAATATACTTCCACTCGGAGCCGAAAACAAGGCCCGGGGAACGCAAAAGTATAGAATTCATAGATTGCTTTCAATTTTGAGGGACTAAATTCCTATATCTGACTGTTGACGGTGAAAAAAACTGTTTGACGCAATTGATGGTTACGTTTGACGATTTAAGGTCAATTAAGATACTATAGTTCCTTTCAGTCTATATAAAAGCAAATATCGGCTTCACGTACCTTTGAACTTCTAGGAAAAATATTATCTCGGATCAAATAAAAATTAGAAAAGGAAACGACTGACCGTTTTATCCTAACATCAGTGTCTTCAAAGCAGTATTTTTGACTTTTTCATTTATTCTATTTTAATTTCGCTCTTCCAGGCTGACACAACCAATAACTTAACTTTTACAAATCATTGAGAGTCTTATAATGTACTACTATAATGTATTACTACTATAAATTTTAGTTTAGAGACGCGCTAGTTTTCAAAAGCTTTCGCACATATCGAGTTTTGGTTCAACAAATTCGTTAAATTGCTGTATTTAAATTTTATTTTCACCTAGATTGTTATACTTCAACTCCACATTTGTGCGAAACAAACTAGTAGACTCGGAGTAGAGTTAACCGGGCTACCGGACTCCTCGAATTTACAGCTCACTATTAAAACTAGGCCTACTCCAGGCCCTAAAATCGCCTAATATCGCTTAATATCGTCTAATATCGCCCAAGATCGCCCAAGAGCGCCTAAGAGCGCCAACTCGAAATGGCTAAAATTTCCCAATATCGCTTAAGATCGCCTAAAATCGCATGCATAAGATCGTCCAAAATAACGGCGATTTTAGCAGGACCCGGGGTAGACCTTAAACTAGTGCTTGGACGAAACTGTTTCCACCCTAATACAAAGTTTAATTGAATTCCTCTGATCGAACGGGATTTGATTTCTAAACAGTTTTTCATGTACGAAATCACTGGCGTTCTATTTTCAGTTGTAACCATAGCAATCAGTGAATCGAATTTTAAAGTGGCTTATGACTATTATTTAGAAGAAACCAAGATAGTTGAATAAACCCTCAAAATTCTCGTTACAGTAACAATCATCCCGTTATCAAATTAGCGACTCAACCTGTTTCATTGTTAAATTGTCCAGTAAAATTCGCTATATCATTAGTGCAAATCTTGCTAAACAGACAAGACTATTCTTGTTAACTGGAGGACGTTCCGGACGCGACGCAGATGGGATTAGCCGATATATATGAATTACAAAAGTGGTTAATTAGGCACGAAAGAAACAATATGCTTCTTCTTGAAAGCAGATACATCGTCCGGATGGACAAGTCGGTCGTTTGACGTTATATTTTCCGAATCTTAAGTCGCCTTTTAGTGTTAATTTAAGTTTAAATTAATGTAAATTTAAAGTTTAAAAAAGACACAGTGAAATCATCTCAACAGACGATTAAATAGACGAACGAAATCAGACAATTTTTGCATTTCCAAGCGTGTACGTCCCGTTATTTAACACTATTTAACGAATTGAAGAATTTAATGTTCGTCTGAGACGCCAACTGTATGAACAATCGTCCGTCTTCTAGTAGTGAAAACCGTCGGGTACTGCACTAGTGCAAGCATGAACAAGTTTTAACTACAATAACTAGCTTGGAAATTCCACAATTCAGTTGGTCAGTTAAAGGGGTACAGTACTTGGATGAAAATAGGTCAAAATTGGAAAATGGTTAATTCCTAAGTTGACGTCAAGTAACGACCAATATATAGATAAATATAAAACCTACTATCCCAAAAATTCTGCATTTAAATCATATTATCACCAAGAAATTTTGGTTTAAGATCGAAAAGAACAATAGGGTTGTACTTATGACGTCATAGATACACAATGTAGATGCTAAAATACGTGATAACTTTTTATCTGTACCTTTGGAATTTGATGAAAATATATTACTTGGTGACTATTGGTCACATATAGATACATTGAACCAAGTTTCAAGTCATTTTAAATTATATTTTTATCGATTTTCATCCAAGTACCCCTTTAAGCTCCACTTCAAAATTGTCGTTTTCCTTTTCGTGTTTACGAGTAAGGTTTGTTTAGGAATTGACTGATTTACGCCGCATGAATCATGTGCAACTTACAAGGAAAGAGTAAACTAGAGTCAATTGCAGTCTAAAGTTTTGCACTTAAAAGTCTTTTGGAATTTCTCAACGATTGTGTCGTCTGTCATAGAGAGATATTCGGGATTACGTTGCGCACGCCAAACTTTAAACCTGTACGGCAAGGTTGAAGGGAAATATACGTACCATCAAGTTATCATCAAGCTATAAATTAATGTACATTAATCTTGTAGATACAAATTCACTATTTGCTCAAGTCTTGACCATATACACAACAAACTGCTTTTTCTAATAGAACAGAGTTCATATGAGTGTGAAACGAACCATACCGTGCCGTGGTCGTGTCAGTACCGTGTTGTCTATAAAAACATTTGAAATTCCTGCCGTAACCGTGCATTGACCGTGCGGTGCCGTTTTCACAGTCATACGAAATTTACTCTAGCTAAAAATTAGCAGCAAATCACATGATGAGGAAATTTACATCAGCCCACAAATCTTTACAGTCTTTTCGATGCGCTCAGTCTAACGTAACAACCTTTTAGAAAATAGTATACACAAATAAGCGCTGTAGTAACAGACTAATTATGATGGACATGTGTTCCTATTTCATTTCTTTCTTGTCTCTACACTGCAACACATTGATATTTCATTTCATTTCAGGTAAAATCATAAATCATGTCTACATTATTTTTTTTTTCGTGAATCGATCACTCTGTCTGTCCATCCTCGAGAGAAAGCATTTATTTGAATCACAGCCCAAAATAAAAATAACCCTTATGTATTGGCTGAGTTCGTTAAAAAAACCGATATTGGACCAGTTCTTGATAATATTGCATTGCTAGATTCTATATCAAGATCATTATCATTAACGACGATATCGGCCGCGGCTTGTATGATGCCTTTTTATCAACTTTGTATCCAAAAAGTCGAGCTTCATTTAAAAGAAAATTAGTTTCTCATGTGTCTTGACATTTTGTCAATCAACTGATTTACGCCATTAAACGCGCTGCATGGCCCGGCCCGGCAAAGTCGACGTCGACTACTGTGCTCTAAAGCGCGGTTTTCACGAGGGGCGGAAGCAGAAGCGGAAGCAACATATATGCAGATTAAGTGTCGCAAGGAAACAATGGGAAGTGCATCACTGAGTCTGCGCATTTTGCTTCCGTTTCTATGTCGTTCGTGAATACCAGGCTTATGTTTTCAGTGGGTTCTCATGGATACAGAAAATCAGTTTTTTTAATGATCACCTGCCGAGGGCACATTTCACGTAGTCGCTGGTTCCCAACACTCGTTAAGGAGATTCGTTAATCAACCGAATGTGGTTTAGCCAATTTATTATAATCCAAGGCTAGAAATACGATTTTATCTTTCTTAACCGCAAGGCCGAGTAGTCAATAACTCTGTTCTTTGCGCGTGCATCGTAACTATGCATAAAACATAGTTTTTGTCCTGGTCAATCCCAAGCAATAATTCAAGGATAAGCCAGGAAGTTTACAAAGCAGAAATGCCTCTTTCAATTTGCGCGTCCAAATCACTCAACCGGATGGGGTTCTTTACCTAGAAAGCCATCCATTGAACAAGATTATCCTAAAAACGTAAATACTCGACAAATGTCTCACAATTGAACAAATTGATAGGATTTAAAATTGTTAGTTCTTGTTGGGCTTATTAATTTAAATGTGCGTGGGATGAACAAATGTTTTTCCACAAGAACTTCTCGAAAAATCACGAAAAATAGGCTGTCGAGTACGTGACTTGCTTGGAAAAAATGTCCATATGAATACTTTATCTAATTTTTCCTTCCAGAGAAACATTATGTACCGGCAAAACAAGAAGCGTCTTTAGATTAACGAGTTTCGAATTTCAAATTAAAAGCCAGGCGGGGTTGATATATGTGGTCTTAAGAATGTTTTCATATACAAATCATATACAAACCGGCAATCATATCAATGTAATAGTCGTGAAAACAATTTGATTCTCTAGTCTAAAATCTTGACAACCTTACAAACAACACCTTTAGAAATTAAGACATTAAAAATGACAAGACTTTCAGAAAAATCAACAAAGAAAAAAAATATCCAAAGTCATTTCTAGAGTTCGTTTTATGTAATATTGATTTTCCTTGTGAATGTTCTTGACCAACATTTTCTAATGCAAACCACGTCTTTACAAAAGATTTGCAACTCTATGAGAAATTGAGAGATTATAATAAAAAAATAAATTATCCTTCTTGATGGTATCTGGGAAAATACCATTAGGTGGCGCTGGATTTACGAATGAGTGTGTGACTCACAAAAGCCAGCTTAATGCATTTTAAGTGCTTGCCTATTACTGACTCATTTTCAAAGTAAAAGCCTTTGATTTTTGCTAATCCCACCCCAGGGGAAAATGTAATAACAGTTATTCGTTATATGCAAACATTAATTTGGAAATTGTTGGCGGATGGTTATGGTTTTTGGAAATTATTTAGTGTTATATCTAGTTCTGGGTGAACGGCTGGTTAATTTACTTGAAAAGCCAGTTCAGTGCTATCGTAAAAGTTCTTCCATTGAAAACCATTTTATGATAAGAGCCCTTTTTCATGTTAACCGACTTCACAATTAACAATTGGAGAAAGGAAAAGCAATTTCAGTAATACAATATTGATTTACTGGCATATGGTCAATAATCAAGTCAGTGAAGAGGAAGCCATTAAAGTGCTAAAAAACCAAAAATCACTGAAACCGCCAAGATCCCTTAAACGCCACCCTGCTGTTTTTAGCTGATGAAAAGCCACGTTTTCGTGACAAAAGTAGTCTATTTATGAAAAATAATCTCTAAACATTCCTCATTTCTATCATACGAAATTTGTAACTGGAATTCTACTTATTTTAGAACTTTTCTCGTGCCTTTTCTCATTGCTAAAAGGACACAATTATAGAAGAAATAGGAAAAAAGAAAGTAAATAGAGATGGGAGGAAAGAAAGCAAAAGGAAAAAAAACTTATTTAGAAGAAATTGTGGATGCAAGTTTAGATGGAAATGTATATTTGGAATGTCAGCGATTCACTCTTAATTTTTTTTTTTTTTTTTTTTTTTTCTTTAATGGGGCCGGATTAAGAAAGATTGCCGTCTGATATCTGTTATCGTAATAATGTAAAATCTTATACATTTTGAATTACACATCAGTATATCGTTCTGGAGTAAATAAAAAATAACCATTACACACGTTAGTTGCATTTTAATGGTTTCTGGCTGACATTTATATGGCTTCCCGATAAGAAATCAAATTTGTGATGAATCCGAGGATAAGGGCGGAAAATAGGCCAAAACGCTGAACAAAAGCAATATTACCAAAGCAAAGCAAAGCATTTCATTTCTAAGTAATTATTTTAACCATTGAAAGCAAATATTATTGAAAAGAAATGAAATACCGGCCAGCCTGAAAAATTAAATCAGTATAGTTATGTACAAAAAAATTAAGCAATATCTGTAACTGCGGCTTACTCTTTTGCGCGGTCTATATATTTGATAACAATCTTGGAGTATGATTTTAAAAACTATTTGAGTTTTCGAAAGTGCAAAGTCCCTTGATTGTAAACAAATATATCATCTACAATTCTGGTAAAACATATTCTGTATGCCGACTAACTCTACTAACAACCTCAATTACCTACTTGGGCGATACGTGCAAACAGATGTTCGTTCACGGAAGGAACAATAACAAACTAACTGAATTTTTTGCTTTGGGATATCAGAGGAAAATCTTGAGAAAGAAATTTTTATGAAATTTTAGGTAGCAAAGTTCCTTTGAGTAGATTTTAACTTCAACTGAAAACGAATTAGAAGAAAAATATGAAAAGAAGTCAAATCGGCGAATAAAAATGCATATCACTGCGCGTACAATGGATATTGATGGTTCGGTTAGTTTATCGTCTGCTATCTATGAACGTTTATATCTATGTATTTATTATTACTATTTTTCTTGATTTTATACCTTTATGTTCATGTCTGTGAGAAAATCCACGAAATTCAGAATTGAAATTTGCGTAATTCTCGTAAAATCACATTGATTCATATTCAAAAATCACAGATACATATAATTACTAAAACAGACGAAAAACCAAAACAAAATCCAAAATAAAAAAAGACATATTCAGATAGCAAGACCAATTGAGGTACTTACAGATGCTAGACTATGCTACCTTGACTTGTGTTTACTTCTGGGAGGTATATCTTAACAAATGAAACAGCAAACCGACACATCAACTTCTTTAAATGATATTTCCCCCAAAATCAAATCAAAATACATTAAAGCAATTATGAAATATGGCACATTTTTTATTCGAGCCATCCAATCACATATCAAAGATACTAATGACGGTAACTTTAGTTCAGCTGTAAGTTAATTGCTCTGTTGATACTATTAGTTTGAGCGAAACAGATAGCCGCCCTCAATTCCTTACATCCACGCCAAAGCTTGTTGCCAAAATACTCAATTATGTCATTAAGATTAGATCACGTGACCGTTTAAAAATCGTGTGTCAGGCCTGATTATATGAACCGGGCTGACTTCTTTTGTTTCACAGAACTAAAGAAGTCAGCCCGCTTAAGGTGGCTCGACTGGGTTTTTTTTGAGGCGCACCTCCGCTGTTTGATCGCAAAATGCGTCGCGACCAAAAAAGTTATTTAAAAAAAATTCACAGCAAGTCTAGGGATAGTTTCAAGTTTCTTTTGACGCTTAAATCATTATGATCGGAGCTACCAATAATTTATGGTGACGGCATTGCTGTTTTCACAAACATGAATTTTTTAGACAAAACAACGTTTTGTACAATACCGCGTTTATTATTGGTTCATAGAACCCGGATGAAATTCTCCGCTGTTACTATGTTTAAAAGATGTTTATGGAAGCGTTTTCGAATAAAACGCGCTTGAACTTTTACGCACCAAAAATGTTAATAATTCCAAGCATTTAGTTCACTTGGCCAAAAATCTTACTCATGCAGGAACAGTTTCTTTTGAGCTCATTTTGTGGTCATACACTTTAATTGTTTTTTCGAAAAAACAGAACAAAATTGCTTTGCGCAATTTTGAGAAATACAAATTTAGATCAAGTTGATATAGCTGCGCCTTTTAAACTTTTGTTTATCATTTCACTTATCTTTATAAGGGGCTGTTTATATGGAGGCGAGCCAGCCCGGCAAGCGGGCTGACTTCTTGTGTCCTGCGCCCCCAGGGAAAAGAAAACAAAAGAAGTCAGCCCGCTTACTGGGCTGGCTCGCCTCCATATAAACAGCCCCTAAAAAGCTAGTCAGGCAGGATTTTGGGGGTCAATGAATGATGTCGGCAACTTTAATTTAATCTCATAGAAAGGGTCGGTCCTGAGTCTAATTACGATATGCCTGCAGATGTTTTTCTGTTAGCAGACAAACTAGGATATGCAGACACTCCCCCCTCTACTAATACCTTTTCACACGACTGCACAGATATAGTAGAGTTTATTATCAAGCGCATGAAAATCTACCGGGCCATCAGCACTATCTGGCGCCACCTTCGCTGGTTCCAGCCCATAGTGGTAGAACCGATGTACATTTCTTTCCCAGTGACATGTTGTACTGTTTGAACAGATCTAAAACTGGTATTTTGTTATGAGATAACGATGATGAACAGCTGCTTTTTGAGTTTCACATTTCTTGTACGTTGTTCGTTTGTTTGGGGCGAAAAATACAATGTTAATCGGCTCTACAGTTGTTTCAAGGTGTTTTGTCGTTTCCTGTTTAAAGCAATAGCTACACGTTCTGTTTTACCTCATTATCATATTTAGTGAATGGTTTCCACTAATAGTGGAATGGCTGTGCTTATGCGAAAGATCTTCACTTTATGTTTATTTGTGTAATATTAGAATTAACCAATATTATTACACAGCAGCGGTCAAAGTTTTCTACAGATGATTTACATCTAGGATATTTTCAAATGTTTTAGTATTTAGAGATAAATTAATAACTGTTTCAGGTAGATTGTTCCAGTTTTCAACTTCATTGGGCAAAAAGCTATACTAATATACACATAAAGAGTGCATGCAAAACTAAGTAGTGATAGCGAGTAAATTAAAAGATGTGGCCGCCATGACTGACTGCCATGATTGATCTCGACCTATTACGCCAGAACTAATTGCAGGCAAGGTTTTACCCAAATTAAGCACATCGAAGTACAAAAATAGATCACAAAAATTCAAACTAAAATCTAATTTCGAATCCTATCAGTTTTATTCTGTTATATAGTAGAAAATTGTGATGTGAGTTATTTTGTGGATTTATATTCAGATAATTTGATGGACTCGATGGTTTTTTTTTGTGTCCAATTAAATTAGTTTGGTTTTATATATACTTAGAAATGCTATTCATAGTTAAATTAAGTGATATTTATCAACTTTATGCTTGAATTTATGTTTTGAAATTTTGGCAGCCATGTTGGAGGATGACGATATTTCCTCCAAGATGGCGCCGCCATACATTTTATAATACACTATAATTTGAGACACTTCATTCGCCAATAACTCGGTAAAGAATCTCTCTTGTGCTCCAAAAATTGTCCAAGAGGTGTTGCTTTAATTGCTCTACAAGCCCATAAGCATCTTATCTTATTTAGCAAAAGTAATAATATTTCAAAATTTCAAAACATCAATATACCACGTGGTTGCAAACGAAAGAGCATGTCATATAAATTTACAACTAAGCTTGAATCTGTTATCATGTGTCTCGTCGATGTTTGAAGAGGAAATGTCTTATAAAATAAACATGGCGTTCAATCCTACTACATTGTCTTTATCTATACTGGACTTTGTTTACAACAGTACTAGCTTATGCAATTTTATGGGATAAAAATTATTTTGTCTGTTTCAATCAACTGGTAGCATTTGTTTAACATTTCCTGAGAAATCAGGCACTCATCAATTCAATGGGACTTTTTGTATGTATATGTGAAAATATTTTAATAATTTATCAAGTCATATAACTATCAGAACTACAATATCAATATTGGATCTATAACTCGTTGGAAATTTATGACTCGTACCTGCAAAATATATTGAAACAGCCTTAAATAAACAATAGCGGGATTTGGATTGGCGTCCGGTTCAGCTAGATGAGTGTAAAATAAATGATAGAAAATGAGGTTTGGAAATTAACGAAGAAAATTAGCGCAGGGCTAATGCAAGATGAAGTGGGCTGTGTGCATCTGTGTTTATATGGACTGTTTGCCGTTAGATAGATGATACTGGGTCATGGTAACTGGCATGAATGAACGGGTGAATGGATTGGTTGTATTAGTAAGTGAATTATCGACTGTATACTTGAATGGATGAATTTATTATTGTTAATGATTAATTTGTTTATTGTTAAAACGTGAACCAGCAAAAGAAGGAAGGAAGGAAGACAAAAATTAAATGGACGAAAGAATTAACGAATTGAACGAATGAATTAACGAACGTGAGAACAAAACTGAACAAACGAGTAAAAGGGCGGATCCAGGAATTATGCCAGAATAGGGAGTAATTACACCGACAAAATACATCTCCAAAATAGCAAAAGCAACAAACAAACAAACAAAAAGCCCCAAACAAACATTTGTCTTAAAGGTTGAAAACTATTCAGATTAATTTGGCTTCAATTTGGCTATTTTGCAGCCAAATAAATCTTAATAGTTTGGTCATTCTTTCGTCCATTTAATTTTTGTCTTCCTTCCTTCTTCCTTTTGCTGGTTCACGTTTTAACAAAAAACAAATTAATCATTAACAATAATTAAATTTATGCGATAGAAATCGAGTATTAATGCCATTGAAAAATATAAACTAACTAAAGACAAAACAAAAGAGAAATTAACCGAGGGGAAAAACAGACCAAGAATCAAAATTGTTAGTAAGGTTCAGTATTGGATTTAATTGCTAAACGTCGTGAGTTTAAAACGACACAATCGTATCGATCTCTCAGCTCTATCGAGATCAGATATGCCAGTTTCAATTTTATCACTTCTCACCAGCACCAATTAAGAAACAAATTAAAATACCAAACAAATCAGCACAAAATAAAGCCGCCATTTCGAGCAATATTTAGTTCTCAATTCAAAACTTAATTGCCATTTCTATACCGCCAGCCAACCTCGCAGCTTTGTTTTTGTTCAAACATTCAATTTAGTCTAACCAATTTCGTGCTTAAGTATTTGAAGAGCTAAAAAACACACCTTGAATATCAGAAGCTATTATTTTTCTCTTTTCCTCGATGATGGACGAGTGCCTTCGGCACCAAAGGCGCTCATAAAAGGAGAACAGAAAAATAAAACCTGTTATACTCAGGATTAATGCGTGATAGATTTCTATCTTGATCAATTTCGGTAACCTTGGAGGCATCAGCCATTTTTGTAAGAGTTCTCATCTTCCGAGTTGTTTTAGTGCGGTAGACGTTTTTATCATTTCTCTCTTGATGGTCTTTTAGACGACAGTGAGAAAGATCATATAAATTTGTTATCAATCCAGACAGTTGGTTAATGTTTACTTCCACCTTTAATCGATTATAGTCTCGGTAAAGCCTTTTTGTAGATTAATCAGTACTTCAGTATTTTTATAGCATTGGAGCCATATCGTTTTCGGAGAATTTGAAGAGATAAAAATTATAGGCGGTAGAAGAAATAGTAGAAGAATGAAAACAGAGAAGCAGAGGAAACTGGAAGAAGGAGAAGAAGAACAACAACAACAACAGCAACAACAACCACAAACAACAATAATAATAACAGCAACAACAACAACAACAACAACAACAATAATAATAATAACAATAATAATAATAATAATAATAATAATAATAATAATAATAATAATAATAATAATGATAACACAAATAGCATCAACAACAACAACCAAAACAACCAAAACAACAAAGAAAAACAATTCACTAGCTAATTACATACAGCCTTGTGCAGGGTTGGTTGAATTGGTCTGCCAATCATCCTAGTAGCATAAGTGGGCTGAAAGTGGGTTATTGTCGTCGATCGTAAAATGATAAGACCCTTATAAACTCTCAAGATTTTACCACCCACACAATTATCTGCACGAATTGTGCAAAGATACACCAGCTCTTCAGATTTTAATCATTTCCCTTGGGAAAAACGGACTGGAATTACTCTGTCTCTCTCATCTCTCTCTGAGTTGCCGGCACACCTCAGCAATTTGAAAATGAGATGAATACTGTCCAATGGCCGCTTATAGATCGCAAATTCAAAAACGCTAGAAATTGATCAAAAGGTTATTTATCGTCACCATTTTCTTGCATAAACCACCATTGCAAATTCAAATTTTAATTTGCTTGAAATAATTAATTAAGCTGCTCTGTCTGATATCCATTCCTTGGCAATTGCTTATTAGTGCTTAAAGTTAAGCTATTAGATAAGCACCATTTACTCTTAAATTTCCAACCAATTTGGGGTTTTTAGATTTATTTTTGGGACAAAAATACTGCCCTTCCAGCTGATTGGAAATGTGCGTATAAACCTCATTTTTGTACAGGGGCACTTTTGCCGAAAGGCATGCTGCTGAAAAGAGCAATTTAGTATACCTAACGGCGAGATTTTCAGTAAAACATGAAACTGAATTAAATGAACGGATCTAGCCATATCTTTGATTCAAGGAGGAGAAGAAGAAGAATCGAAAATGAAGAAGACGAGGAAGAAGAAGAAATCGACGACGAGAAACTATACCAAGAGTCGAAATAATGGAATTCAATTTCAATTTTGTTACGATTGTCTTTCACTTGCGTGCCGAAAATCTTTGGATGGTCCCTCCATTTAACAAACTTCCGTTTATCTCCTAAATGTACCTCATGAGTCTCTAATACCAGCTGTACTTACCTAGAAGGACACAATTTAATGTAGCAGAGAAGTTTTGTGTAAAGTTAAGAGCGAAGAAGAACAGGATTAGGTCAATAATTCGAGTCTTAGAGACTGCTTATTACTAGAGGCCGGTAGATATAACAGTAACAGGGATATCTCATTGTTTATAATATCATAGTGGTGGATTACCATATATACTTTGTTGTTAACGCCCTTATGGGGGAAATATTTCAATAGTGACTCGCTCCATCTTATGCATGTGATTGATCTATTTGCACGTAAAAATAGCCATTGGATTAGTTAATCCTCGAAAATCACAAAAGCTGCTTTTAGTAAGCCTGTTTTAGCACAAATTAGTCACCGTAAGTGGTAGGAAAGGATCAGGTTGTTAAATCACTTGAGGCTAAAAAGTGCTGGTCCATTAGTCATTTTGGTGTGAAGCCAGTTGGGTAAATAACACTAAAAAATTCTACTTCTCTTTATCCACCTTTCCTGATTTTTTTCTTTATTCTTCCTAATTATTTTCTTCCTCTCTTTCTTTCTTTCTTTCTCTCTCTCTCTCTCTCTCTCTCTCTCTCTCTCTCTCTCTCTCTCTCTCTCTTTCTTTCTTTCTTTCTTTCTTTCTTTTTTCTTTCTTTCTTTAATTCTTTTTTCTTTCTTTCTTTCCTTCCTTCCTTTTTTCCTCATGCCTTCCTTCTTTCCTTCCTTCTTTCCTTCCTTCTTTCCTTCCTTCTTTCTTCCTTTCTTTCTTTCTTTCTTGCTTTCTTTCTAATTTCTTTCTAATTTTTTTTGTCAGTGTTAGGGAGTCTCGTTTTGGAACAACAGTTCTTTGAGTTGCTCCCGCCCTAGGGCGAAGCTTATAAATAAATAAATAAATAAATAAATTTCATAATGCAATTCGAATAATATTAATTAAGCTACAAGTCACTCCCATATAATTCTGCGCGACGTTTGCATGAGTTTTTAAAAGACTCAAAAGAAAGTCCAGACCAAATATTTTGAAACCAAATCTCTTTTCTCAGCCTCATAATTCTTAAATAAAAACCAAATTGTACAAGTAATCATACCTTTGCTTCTAGTAAGATCTTGTTTTTCAATGTGAAGAAATTTCTTTTCCCTTTTAGCGCTTTGCCCGGCGCCTGAGTTAATTTAGTCAGCTGAGGATCGAAGATGGTATTTCAGGTGTCAGTTAACAGAACGAATGACGCAGCGAGTACTACACATTGGTTTATAAATATCTTGACAAGTTGTCGATTTACTTCATATCAGCCAATCAGAGCTTTCCATTTCTTGCAATAAGCCTGTAATTGGATGCTTAGAAAATGACCTCACAAGCTGCATTTGAACAATAAACAACTTACCAAATCTTAGAAAGAAAGCTTTGTAAAACTAACGAGCATTATAATGTTTAAATGTAGTCACTGTAAATCAGTGTAAAATAGAAAATAAAAGTTTTCACGTTTTCTGACGTCTACAGGATGTGGAGATATTTTTAGAGCATCCATATCCATCATTAACGTTTTTCTTAATAGTTTCCCTTTCGTTAACAGGCACCTTAATGATTCTAGAAAGAATCTTTTATATTATCGTAAAAAAATGCTCTGATTGAAATATCCCCATTACAAACTCAAATAAAACTCAGAGATAATCCGACATTTTGACTAAAAGTGGTGTTTTAACTATAGGCTGGTATACGTACTGTGCTTGCGGCCTCTAATCACTTTTCCGAGTTTCTAACCCATTTAGGCGCCCAACTAGCTGTTTGTTTTCAACTCTGTTTGCTTTAGGGCAGAATTTAGGCTTATTGGCAAACAGTGACCTATCTGATGGTTGCTATACCGTCTGGTATTCTTTTGTCACGGAATAGAATTCAAATTAACTGCTCCAAATTAAACGGCGAAAGAAATATAAAATTTTGCTGTTGAAAACGGGTCAAAACCTCACTCATAAAAATTACATAGTGCACTTGTATTTAAACAATCTTGTTTATGTGTTTTCAAAGTAAGTATATGTAGCATACGTTGAGAATACGTTGTGCTAGGACTCACGAGTTCTTAGTAAATAGTAAGCTAGCATGTTCACAATTTACGTTTTCTTGTCATTCATGATATTTTTCTAACAAAAACTTAGTTATTAAAGAATTATGTATTTCGTTATCGATGCATTCGATTCTTGATCAGATTAGAAATAAGCTTAAGCAGAATTATAGCCATTATATTGACAATATCCGAGACGCAAAATTGGGAAATCCAGTAATTAAATTCTTAAAATTTCTTTAAAGCTTGCGTGAAATGCTTATATTGTTGGCCAATTTAATGCTTTTTTCACTTAAAGTAAAGCTGCATGTCACTCAGTAAATGAAAAAAGTTTAAAATGAGCAACTAAACTTTTACTTTAAATATTAGGGAAACAAATTAATTTGTTAACTAATTCCGGCAAACTGATGTTTTCTTGCATTGCTACTAACACCTGTTCGCTTGGTTTATGCCAAGTCGCAAGGATAATATAAGAGCAATGTATGAATACAGATTGAACCCCCAAGATAATCACGTACCATTATCTGAAACAGCTTTTGCATATGTATAGGCTCAAGAGCTCAGAATCCTGAGTCAAATACGGCTTGGGACAGCAAGGTTTGACTTTCTCAGTGTGACTTATCCGCCCTCAATCTTTAAATAAAGTCAAAATATTTGATATCAACTGACTAAAAGTCACTTCTTCCATATCAAAATTAAAAATTTTGATGAGTTTGACTGACGAATTTAAAAAAAAAATTTATTTGCAATTATATTGGTGCCTTAAGCTTTAATATTTGAATAAAAATAAATGCTTATTACTGTGACGAAGTTAGTACATGAGCAATTCTATTTTTATGTACTTGTTTTTGATTTTTTTTTGGATATATCTCCTTCCTTGTTACAAACATATAATACTTTTAACTGAAAGGAAAGAGAAATCACGCTCGATTGCCCAATTAATGAAAAGATATTTCTTAATTCAAAGTTTAGATTTTGTTTATTTCAACTAACGAATTGTTTACGTTTAAATTGTTTATGTTTAAAATAACAATTGGATCTCCTTCCTTGTTACAAACATATAATATTTTTTACTGAAAGGAAAAAGAAATCACTCTCGATTGCCCAATTACTGAAAAGATATTTCTTAATTCAAAGTTTAGATTTTGTTTATTTCAACTAACGAATTGTTTACGTTTAAATTGTGCATGTTTAAAATAACAATTGGATCTCCTTCCTTGTTACAAACATATAGTACTTTTAACTGAAAGGAAAGAGAAATCACGCTCGATTGCCCAATTAATGAAAAGATATTTCTTAATTCAAAGTTTAGGTTTTGTTTACTTCAACTAACGAATTGTTTACGTTTAAATTGTTTATGTTTAAAATAGCAACTCTTTTTATTCTATGTATAAACAATAATTAGAAATATTAGTTGTTTCTTAAGGCTGAACCCCAAAAAGTCCCTATTAAAAAGATGTTAAATTTTCCATTCAGTAACACTACTAGGTACCCTTTACTTTTCGGCAATAAGTGATTCTTGTCTGAAATTCCTGTCCACACTGTGATGCCCCTGAGATACGCGGAGCCAGTTACTCTGAATTTCAAATTGCTTTTTCTCATGTAGATGTCAAAAGTATAGTCAAAATCATCTAATAGAAGGGAAAATGTGCATTCCAGTCGACTTAAGCTTTGTAAAAGTGCTTAAGGGGCGTCTTAATGTCTAATAATCAAGGAGAAGCTTTCTACAGTAGGTATTATTTACGGTGACTCAAAATAATTTTTTCATTGATACTTTGAATTTTATGACTGAATTGATCGTCTTAGACAGGTCTATTCAAACGACTTTGCTCTAGTTATCAGGAGCAAATAAACGTCGATCTTGGTCGATGTCTAGCTCAGCTCGATCGGTATTACCATGGCAACGATAACCAAAGATGGCTAAAGTTCGTTTTTCTAAAACATCTTTCGATTTAGATCGGTTCCGAGAAAAGCCACTTGATACAAATTAGACTGAACATCGAAGCAAATAAATTGAGACAGAATCCAAACTATTTGAATAAAACCGCGAAACATAAATGGTCATGAATTTTCGTGTTTGTTCATGTTTGTCAGTTCACTGAAATCGTTTTACATTCATTTCCTTTGCCTTGGGGTGCATGTATTCTATCACCAAGTATTTGCTTTTGGGGGGGCTCTTCGAAAGCAAGTGCTCGTATTGTTTTGAAAAAATAAATGGTTTCAGTGTAGTTATATTTGTTTATATTGTCGTGATGGTAACACCAATCAAGCTGAAACGGGCAAAAATTAAAAAAAAAATTTAACCGACTTACTAAGCTTAAGGTGACTTATCAGAAATTCTAGACGCATTCGACTTGCTTTTAATTTTAAAACTCTATAAACAAAAAAAATTAAGGTTTAATTAATCATCATATTTTTGGTTGATTTTGAGGTTGTAGTCGCTTGTATGAAGTAGACGGGCTGCCCCTGGATATCGCTTCAAAGTTTTGCCGCAAACTTGACCATAACAGAACTTCCGAGATATGATCTGTCTGTTTTTTAACTTCTTAAAAAACACTAACTAAAATTGCTCATATATACTCCTCAACTGTCAGTTGTCGAGTCGGCGATCGGTTTTGTGTTTTCATCAAGCGTACATTAATAAATTGCATTTTTCATTGAATTTTAGATTTGTATTAATGGTATGAAAGTACACGAAAACCAGGCAAAAAGGTTCAGGTCATTCTCAGAGTACGCTTTTGGCGGCCAATCGTGCTGGCATTTCTACTCCATAGATATGATTTTGGTAAAATTTGTTCAGGTTTAGTTGGTTCATAGTGGTTGATTTCTGGAGTTTTCGACCCAATTTTTTAGCAAAATTTTGAACTAGAGTAATAAAATAGTGGGGTGGAGTTTTTGATGTAATAATTATATTACTCAGAAAATATTCATTTCATCAAAATTGCTTACAACCAATTTACCGGCTAACAGGTGTAAAAGTTCCCATCGTTTTTTATAGGCATTTTGTTTATGTCAAATACGTCTGGAATTTCTGATGATTCACCTTAACAATGCAACTAGTGGAAAAACTATTTTGACCAAACCAAGGTAAGCCTATCATTTTAATAGCCATTCAATAAATCTATTGTTGAAATTTATTGTTTAATTTTAATGTGTAACTTATCATTTCAATTCTGATGATGATCATGACTGATGGAGTTCAGTCGGCCGAATATCAGGAAAGCAACATGTCAGTACAACTTCTCGTATTTTTGTTTATCTTAAAGTTGTGTGCTCACAAGAGCTTATTTCATTGAAGTTTATTGCGATTTATTTCAAAACGCACGGATCAAATTGTTTCCATTGTTGCCTTTTAATTTTGTTGCATTGATGTCCAGCGTTTTATATGTAATTATAGTCGCTTGTCTAGAAGTCAAGTCCAATAATTGGTGTAATCTGACAAGAATAAGGTGGCACTTTAACGAAATGAAAATAAAAATAAAAGCATGGTCAATAAAAAAACTACAATTTCGAGCAAACTTAATTACCACAATTGCCCGGAGTTCCTCGTTTAGGCTACTCGTTATGGTATTATTATTGAAACTGGATTTTAACGAGATTTTGAGTTGAAATTGATCAAAGAGACTAGAAAGCTTAATTACCTGTTAACTGCGCCAAGTAGATGTATTAAAGCTTTCGTTGCTAAGTAACCAATATATATTTCGTTAATTTGATTATTTTTTAGACTAAAAGGGTTTAACGAAGGAAGTTACCTTCAATATGGTGATAAGATCAGGCTAAAGATTTTGTGTTCACTTAGTTTTTCTTGATTTTTATCTTAGATTTTCTTTCTTTCTTTTTTCTTTCTTTCCTTCATTCTTTTCTTTCCATCGTAATTCTTTAATTTCGTTCTTTCGATCTTTTTTCTGTTTTTCTTTCATCCTTTCACCCTTTCTTTTATTCGCTCTTTCTTTTGTCCTTTCATTCATTCATGTAATCATTGTTCATTCATTCATTCCAATCAATTTCCCTTTATTTGTTTATATAATTCTTCTAAAAATAGGGAATTTCTAAACGAGTGGAAAACTAATATACTTTATAAACTCATGCCAAAGATAATAACAGAAAAATCATGAAAAAATGAAATCAAAACGATCACAGTTTACTATCGTTTCATCAGCTGATAATACAGAGTGAAGACTTCCGTGCGTACACCAGAAGCTCTAATGTAAAAGGGAAGTTTTGTTTCCATGTTCAATTATCTTGTCACTGCCAAATGAAGTAGGCCTTTCCCGATGGCGCTGAGTATCGTTTGAACACGCACTTTTTCTCATATGGGGCAACATTTGACAGTCGAGCAAATTTCGAGCAAAGATAAGGGTCTGATTATATGAACCGAGCTGGCCCGGTTATGCGGGCTGACTTCTTCTTCTTCTTCTTCTTCTTCTTCTTCTTCTTCTTCTTCTTCTTCTTCTTCTTCTTCTTCTTCTTCTTCTTCTTCTTCTTCTTCTTCTTCTTTTTTTTTGGTTGTTGTTGTTGTTTTTGTTGTTGTTGTTTTTTTTAAGGAGGCAGCATGGTGGAGCGGTCAGAGCGTCGATCTCAGAATCATCCGGTGACCCCGAGTTCGAGTCCCGTTCTGGCCACAAGCCGAGACTGTATTTGTTCCGGGTTCGCCATGTTCAAATTCAGTTTCTCGACCATGCTTATAAATAGCCAACTGTTTTGCCTCCTTGCCGGCTGGGATTCTTAACATTTTATGTTTCATTTACATTATTTAGTTATGATTATTATCAGTGGAGTGCCTGGAAACTAGCTGGATAGCTAAGTGCTCTTCCACTATAAACAAAGCAATTACATTAACATTTTAATTACATTTTCTTTTCCCTTGGGGCTACAAAACAGAAGAAGCCAGCCCGCTTAACCGGGCCAGCCCGGTTCATATAATCAGGCCCTAAGAAACATTTTTAGCGAAAACTTTGCGCTTTGTTCACGGCCTTTTCGTGATTATTTTTGTTCGTAGTCTTGTACAAAGACTGTTGTCATGGAAACCCACGTGGGCGTGAAGGCATGAAAACAAACAATAGCTAAGAACAAAGAACTTGGAACGAAACAATATGTACGTACCCTGCAAGGGATACAACAGTTACTTAGCAACACGAAGAAACAACCAGCTGAACATCATTAGTCCGCTCTCTTGGCTTCCGCTTGGTTGCACGCCCCTACTTATTCCGGATGACAAATCTAAATTTCAATCGCATCTTTAATCATCATAACGTTTGCCGATTTCTAAGATTTTGGGGATAATGATTTCTCACTCATCGAATTATATGGAAATAAAATTGTTTTTACGAATTTAGTAGTATCTTTAGAGATATCGCCGATCTTGATGACACTATTTTGATAAAACTTAAGGTAATTTTTTTCATGTTACATTGAGCAGGTTAGTGTACGAGTGTTTATTAAGATTACCTATAAGAGTGTTTCAGGTAAATCTAGTCCTTAGATGCCGCTCCACACATGTGTGCTGAATTTAGGGCTCAAAATTGTGCACTCTAAAACTTTGGCCAAAATTCTAGACAGATTCTCAAAGAAAATGAAAATGTTACCTGTCTTTGGAAGGGTCAGCACCACTTGCAACTTGAGTAGAAATTCTAGAGACATCAGAAACGACCAGCCAGCGTAATCGTCCAGCAAACTGAATAAAGATATTTGTTATCTTTGAAGCAAATATAAGAACATTATTATAATTCCGTCTTTTAAAAGTTCTACCGATTTTTTTCCTCTCAATTTTCCAATGTGATGTACAGAGTAATGCATCAACAAGTCGGCTATACAGTTCTATCACCTTTGCTGAGTACAAATTGGTGAAATTTGGGGTTTATTTCAAATCAACACCGACATTGTTCAATCTTCGACTGAGGCGCCCAAGTAAAACCCCTGTGGTCTCTTTAATAATTTATTCGATTCAAACTCTACAACTCGAGATATGTTTTGACATTCCCCTTTCTGCATTGCACTGCATTGGTTCAGTTTATGTCCCTAGCAGTTGTGTAGCCCCGGGCGGAATGCGAAAAAACACATCACAAGGTGTAGAGTTTGAACAAATTGGAAACCATGAGGTTTTAATTAGGCTTTTCGAGGATAAGCACAGCTTTGGTGCTGAGTATAAATGAAAACCAAAATCCCACCAGTTTGTATTTAGCAAAGACGATGCAAAACTGTATAGCAGACTTCTTGATGTATTACTCTACTGGCATCATATTGAAAAAATTCGAGGAAAAATCTGGTAGAATTTTAAAAGACAGAATATTATAATGTTCTCACATTTGCTCCAAAGAAACAACAAATATCTTTCAGTTTGCTGGACGATTACGTTAGCTGATATACGCCGTTTCTGGTTCATTTCGCTAGATGTTTCAACCTCACTTTCCACTCAAGTTGCAAGTGGCACTGCCCCTTCCAACGACAAGTAACATTTTCATTTTCTGTGAGAATCTGTTTAGAATTTGACCGAAGTTTTAAAGTGCATAATTTTGAGAACATTCTTGTAGGTAATACTTAACACTCGTTCACTTGCTCAATGTAATATGAGGAAAATCCACCTTGATTTATCTGAATTATGAGCATTTTCTTTCAAAACGGCGTCGGTTTTTCAAAATCGGCGATATATAACTCTCAATTCGAAAAAAAAAAAAATTTCCATATAATTCGACGACTAAGGAATCAGTACCCCAAAAATCTTAGAAATCGGCAAAGGTTATAATGTTGACTAAAGGTGCAAGTGAATTTTATACCTGTTGACCAGATAAATAGGCGCGGACCCGGAACCTTAACATCGCGTCGCGATTTATAAATTTATACAAGTATGTTAATTCATTATTTTTGGCTACGTCCATGCAGAAGCCATAACTCCGAGTAATGAGCCAAGTGACAAGATACCTATAACTTATTTACAAGATCCCTTTAAATATGTTAAACATTGTTAACTGAACATTTGGTCTTTTCTTCTATTACCATAAGTTCAAAATCGTCCATAACTACTTACTCGTATTATATTAACTTTTCTTGGCGCAATATATATGCAATTTCTTTTTCAATGTCTTCTCTGTAATTCATTTGCTTTATTCCTTTTATAATTAGCAATCTTGGTTAACGTCTGTTTTGTTTGACCAAGAAATTTGCCTTTTGGATCCGAAGTTGAAAAAATAATAAGATTATATTTGAACACGGATGAACTTGTGTAAAAAAATCTCGTTATTTGCTTGTTTTTTTAATACGATATTTTTTCTTCTCAGACAAGTGTCTCGTTCCGCATTACTGCTGATTGGACAGGAAAGTAGACGGATAAATTTGAGACGGCAAACATGTCGCGGATTCATCAAACGAGTATTCACTTGAAGAGGATTAAGACACAATCTTAAGACAATTGATTGAGTACGACTTAAGGAACAAGGATGGCACAGTTGGTTAGTGCGCGAGGCCTATCCGGGCCCTAAACTCGCCGTTTATTTTAATTGGGTGATCTTAGCCGATTTTAGGCGATCTTAGGCGATATTAAGCGATGTTAGGCGATCATAAGCGATACTAGGCGATTTTAGGGCCTTGCGCGGCCTTCGGTGCGTGAAGTCCCGAGTTCGATTCCTATGCAGTGATAGACAGACAGACTTATTTAGTACCAGGAGTTAGCAATATAGTTATAAATAGTGCATAAAAATATAAAGAAATGAATTTAAGTTTGGCAAGTTTAGGTTCCAAAGAATTTTTGGTACAAGCTATCTATAATAACACATGGTTAACCGAGATAGATAGCTATAAATATACATGAATTGGAATATGTTGGTCTATCAGTGACTTAATTCGCATCCTTGTGTCGACTTTTTTCCTTTCCGTGTTGTAGCTTTAATTAGCTTTAAATAGCTGTAAAACGGAGCACTGATTGAGAGAGGGGGTAAAATGAGCGCACCGTTGGCCTCACATTTATCAGTACACTAACTTTTGAAGTTAACCCGGGAAGTTAACTGGCTTGAGTTACCGACGTAAAATATATATTAATAAGGTTACTTTATATACGTACATCAACTTTATTTTGACACGATAAAAGATTAAAGCTCAATGCTTATGGGGTCGAGTAACTAACTAACTACTATAAATAAAGACATACAAATAAATAATTAATAACAAAATTTCTAAAATACTAAAATAAATATGAAATTGTTATTTCTAAAATTAAATGTTGAAGCCAAAAATATCCTTAACTATATATGTAAAAATTCTAAAAATACTAAAAAAATATATAAAATCGTGCATGATTTCTAAAATTAGCTGTTGAGGCGGAGGCCACCTTAAAATGAAAATCTCTAAATTCATTAATCTTATTACCTATATAGTCGTGATTACGCGCCCATGGCGTTATAGACGCACGAGAGAAAATATAAAGAACGATTAACAAATGTAAGGGTGGCATGAGGCGTAGCCGAGTGCGACTCGAGTTTATTAAGAGTTCTTTATATTTTCTCAAGTGCGTCTATAACACAATGAGCAAGCGGCTTTCTGTTGTCTAATTGATTTATAACAGAGCCTAGAACGTTAAAAACGGAGCCGTGCAGCCCATGGGGAAATAGTTCATAGATTTTTCAGCGAATCAGAGCGCGCGTTATATGTGTTACCCTCTTATATAATTAATTAAAAACCAAGGAGGATTGGCAGAGCTTCCCATGAAGCTTTGCGCACAAATTACCGGAAGTGAATAAATTGGAACATCTGATTCTGTGGTTGAGATTTGGTTTTTGAAGTTGTTTTTTATCGTTTTTTGGCGAAAAATAGACAAGAGAAATGCAAGAAAACCTTCTCTAACATGTGTTTTCCATTTCAGAAAACTTTAAAACATCGTGATCTGTTTTTGTTGATTTTTTTCGTCGCTTTGAATTATCGGTTTTTTCACCGTTTGTAGAAAATGCCGGGACAGTGACAAACAACCCAACAAAATAAGTAAAAATCAGCTTAAAAAATCGAACATATAGGAAAAATACCCTTATTAACTGATAGAAGAAGAAATTTGGATGTTAATTTTTAGAAAGGGCTCCAAAGGGCTCCATGTTTTTGTGATGAACAAAAGACATAAACATTGCCGTTTTACGGTTGAAGAACTATGAACAAGAAAGCCAATATGGTGGTTGATGGGAAGGGCAAAACCTCGGCTAAGGAATTAAAGCTATCTTCGAGTTATGGAGTTGATAATAACTAAATGGCTTTCACCGATAAAGACATGGTTTTCTGACGAATGAGTTTGTGTGGCTACAAATTTTACTTTAGTAAGGAAACCAAAACTTAAAGATATAAAAAAAGACTGTCCATCTTTCCAATTTTAGTTTAATAAATAAATACAAACAATACAAACTGAGTTTCACAAGCAAAAAAGTGTAAATATTCAAAGAAAACGACTCGGTTGAGCATTAATTTTCAAACGACGCCAGTCAGTTAAATTAAACAAAGTTTTTTTTCTTACTTACGTACAAAGACATGTACAAAATGTACAGGAGAAGATTTCCAAACTTGACCGTCGCCACGAGACAACTTGTACATTATTCGTAAAAATCCAACTACGCCAGTGAAGAGATGTTTTAACACAAGCTATTGGTAAACAGCCAATAGATAATTCAAATCGACAGCTTCTCGTTTACCAGCAAAATCTTCATTCTGTAAGCCTCTTTCAAACTTCAGCTTCAGCCAAAAACACGGCTTTCAATTCACCATGTTGAACGCTGCCTGATTCATCGAATAGCACGTTAAGACTTGCATGCAAATCTTGAAGAACTGTAAGTTATATGGTCTTATATTTTACCGTTTCGTCTTTTTTCGAGTCATAGTTCCATTATAAAAACAGAAAACTTTTTGTTCAGCATAATTTCTGCCAGATTCCTTCGATGAAAGTTGTCAAACTATTGTCAAAAACGCCGCTTAATTTCTTGAGTCACACTGATTAGTCAAAAGTACAAACACTTTTGTCCAAGTTTTGAGAATATTATTAGTTTTGATCATAAAAACAACACAATTTGATCGTTCTTGATAAAAGCCATAGAAGATAGTTTTCAATGACTCTCGCTGACTAGTTTTGATGTAAAGGTCTGTAAAAGGGAACACAAAAAACCTCCAGTTTCGGCTGTTTTCTCAGGAAAACTTGTGACCAATGACGGTATTTACCAGCCTAGTCCCCAGGCTATCCCGTCTCTCGTTTCAAAACGTGACGTCACAGAGTGACTCCAACGGGAACGCCTAGCGAATAATGCCAAAGTTCAAGATGGCGGACGCTAACTTAGAGACAAACTCGAGACAAACGTGATGCTTTAGAAGACGCTGTTAACTTCACAGTTAAATGCTCCCGGATCTCACAAGACACCCTATATGTGAAATTAACTGAATTGAACTGAGTTCAAAACTCTAACGGTTGTGTGTTCGCATCGATCGAAGCAATACGATAAGTTGTGTTCGGTCTATTCGATCTCCACTTCGAAGGTAAAATCTCTACTTAGTAATTAACGGCTATCTATACCGCTAAAATTTCTGGTGAATTGAAATTGCTTTATTTACACAGACTACTATCACTAGTTGAGTTAAATCCACATATATTTATGCACTTGAAATAAAACAAATCTCCGTCAGATTCTCTGTAATAAATGTAATGTATCTGATATTTATCAAGTTCTCTTTAGCCGCAACAGGGTTCGATTCAAATTTTATTGTAAACAAACTTCACTCAGTTAGTTTTATAATCACTGCTAAGACTGTGATTGTTTGAAAATGTAATAGATTTGAATAAAATGTACTTGTGCGTAGTATCTTGACTCTGAAATCCCCTTTACAGTCTATAATCTTCCTCTATGCCTTCTTAAAAACATATAAACTCGTAAAAATCCAATTTTTGGTTTATATTGGTGAATGTCGATACTCATTCCACCGAAATTGTTGGAAAAACTTTAAAAATTCAAGTTGTTAAGTCCGCTAAAGGTCAGGGACACTTTTGGTCAAATCAGGGACACTTTTGGCATTATTCGCTAGGCGTTCTCTCGCGCTTACGCGCTCGCCCCAGGTCTCGCTCGCGCTTCGCGCTCGCAGAGGAACGCCTGGGTACTAGGCTGGGTATTTACTTCTAAACATAGACAACTTTCGATGACAACCTTTTGCGTCTGTCCGGAATCAAGGCAATACAGAATTATTGTGGTTTTGTCCATAAATGCTTTCGACGTACGAGCTCCTATCTCTAAGAAATCCATCGCCAAATGACTGATCACGTGATCAGCAAAAAGTGATAATATAAGTTGTGCGCAAAGGATTATGGGAAGATCTGCCAATCCTCCTTGTTAAAAACGAACGATTTGAAAAAGACGATGACGAAGATAGTGCGCGCGCAGTGCAGCCCTTTTTTTTGATATCTTACACTGAAACCTTGGTACTACAATATTATTAGATCCTCTTAAAGAATACTTAGGCTTTCTCTTATTATTAATATTATCGCACAATTGTACAGGTAACATATGGTTGTAAGCGTCATGCACTAACTTCAATAATTTTCTTCTGTATGTGTAGTCTAAGGATTGCCATTTAGCTATATTCTGATATTCTATATTCTAATCTTCTGGGGAGGTATCCTTCTTCATATTGTAGATTAACTTCGCTGCTCTACTTTACCTTTAGACGAGTTTTCCGTCCAAGACGGTTTCCATCTCTTAAGGCGGTGTTACACGAGACGATTTTTAACGACGATTTTCCGCGCAACGTTGCAACAACTTGCAATATTTTGCGTTGCGAGTTTCTGACTTGGATTCAAAAGATCGCAACGCGTTGCCGAAGCAAAAATTGCAAGGAAAATCGTTCCAAGTGTCATGTTACACGAGAAAGATTTTTAACGCAACGCCGTTGCGCTGAAAATCGCCGTTAAAAATCGTCACGTGTAACACCGCCTTTATATAAATTCGACTATTTCGAATTGTCGATCAAGGCCGCCGAAAAACTGGAAACTCTCAGAGATAGCGGGTTCCCAAATAACTGTCAGTAATTGAGTGAAAAAGAAAGATCGAAAACACATAAATGGAAATCGATGTCGAACTTGTAATAATATCGGAACTACTACTACTGTACGTGTAAAAACAAAATTAAATTAACTTCAATTTTTCTCATGACAGTTTAGTTTTACTTCGAGATAACCGAATTGTAAAGAGAGCCGAAGTCAGTGTGCATTAAAAATGTGAAAGATGGAAGTTAATTTAATTTTCGTTTTCACACGTACAGTAGAAAATAGTCCCGACATTGTAACAAGTTCGACACCAATTTCCACTTATGTGTCCATTTACTTGGCGTCAATTGCAATTCATTATCTGTAGCAAAAATGACAGTATCAGACCATTAAAGTCCTTAACTCTTAGAAAACCATATGTATCACTGTACCAAGTATGTATATATATATGCCCGGCTACTACTCACTGGGATATCGTGTGTATAGAAATTAATTGACAGTTCATTGACTCATGTGACTCATGCAGACATTTTTCTCAGTTTATTAATAATTATGCTATAGAAGCATTGTAGAAAGGATATACATAAAAAAGTGCAAAGATAGATTAAGTTGTCTTCTTGTGTTGGTCACGTATTTTTCGTTTAAAGTGTTTGAATATATTTCGTGGATAACCTGTTGTGAATGACTGTATTTTCACGAAATGCATTTTTAATATATAGCTATTTCAATTAACGTTGTCGCTGAAAAAAGCCTATAGGCTAAAGCCTTTCAAATATCTTTTGTTCACTAACAAACTTCGCTGTAGGCTATCTGAGAATTAAGGAATATGTGTTCAAGTTATAGAATTTGCAAGCATACAGTGAGTTTTTTTCTGTAATGATGATGTCACCGCGGTGATAACAATTATCGATTAAACCTTTAGACAAGAAAGGTGCAATTATTTGATTATTCTCTTTGTTTCAAAGTGCGAATTCCTGCATTTACACCCGTGGCGAGATGTTTTTTGATTTTTTTTTTTCGCTTTGTCGTGTTCAGTTTCTCATAAAATTTATAAAGACGACGACTGGAAAGGTAGCTGACATGTTTTAGATAAGCAGAAATTAAGACTAATCGGTGTTTTGACAAGGTTTCGATTACGGAGTTGGAAAATTTAAACCACAATAATGATCAAGATCTTCTGATTAGTTCAGAAGAGCAGAGCAGAGCAGAACAGTACATATCAGCCGATTTCGAGGAAAAATAACAAATTCTTAAGTTAAAATGACTTACGAGAAAGCACGATCGAGCGATATATCCCTTCAGTTCTTAATAACATAAGATGTCAATTATTCCTTTCCTTAAAACGTGCCACAGATTACACCCCAAACCATTAAACCATGATAGCAAAAATGTTAATGGTACGCTTTACACTTAACAATACTGAGTATAACAAGTTCTACTTTTGCTATTACACACTCTTAAGCTTTTTAAATTCAATCGTGATAGCTTAAAATCTTCTACTTAATAACTTACACTTTTAAACGTGACTTGAAAGTATTTCACATTCTTTCTGATGTACGTCCATATTAAACTCCGCGATAACTTTGAAAGCGCATGTTTTCACTTCTGTTGTTATTGGGCCTAAGAAACAACCGTTTATTGCGGACCAAAAAAACCCAGACCTTTTATATAGGTAAGTGTTGTAGCCTTTTGCGTAGCTGCACGTGGTAATAATAACCTATCTCCGAGCAGCGTGGACTGAATAATGATGACTATCAAAAACGATAAGATTATTCATGACAGACGTCGACTGTCGAACACCTGATGAGCTGGAAACGTGATCTGTAAAGGTAAAATGTTCTGTAATAAACTTTCTATGACGTTTTCGTTTTGATAAATAAGAAAATGTTTTGGCACTTGTCAAACGAAATTTAGTCAAATTGTCTCATCTACATGGACTAAAAAAATTGTTATAGAAAATTGTCCTCAAATAGGAAGGTCTCAATAGACCTTTTTCGAGTTTGTTCATACCGCTGTAAAATTAGACAACAGACGCATTGGCGCAGGGTTAGCCTCGAGTTAAGGTAAATTATTTGAAAATACCAGCGAGAAAAGCAATACATTTTGACTAAGAACAATACAGAAATCAATTTCATTCCCATGGGTCTTTCTTGAAAAGGAGGCTAACCCTGCATAAATGCGCCTTTTGTCAAGAAGTTCAGCGGTCTCTAGTAATTGGAAACTGGACTATTTAAGCGGTAAAGGAAAAATCAAGGTGTTTATTTGATATTGACAAAAAATCTAAAAAAAGAAATATATTGTCAAGTAAATTTCCGGAAGAAGCTGTGTTCATTCACACAACTTCTTAATTACACACTTGTTCACATGAGAACTTTTATCTTTATCAGATAAAAATCGATAAAAACTATCCAAATACTTGAAAAATGAAAAAAAGCATGCACATATAAGAGTTTTCTTTCTTTCTTTCTTTCTTTCTTTCTGTTTTTTGAGCGTCCTCGGAATGGTAAAAAAAATCCAGAGTTATTCGAATGTGGCCAATTCAGTTATCGCCAAAATGCACGGTACAACGCAACAATAATACAGTTGTCTCGATCTCCCTCTAACCTCACCTCCCTGGTTGACAGTTCATCCAAGATGGCTGCCATGACGTCACACCCTGTATATTTATTGGCCACTTCCCAAAGTCCCCTATAGGGAACCACGTGATACCACATCATATGCATTAATCGATGTCGAACTTGTTATAATATCGGGACTATTGTCTACTGTACGTGTGAAAACGAAAATTAAATTAGCTTCCATTTTTCCCCATTTTTAATGCATAACTTCGGCTCTCCTTACAATTCGGTTATGTCGAACTAAAACTCAACTTTTGTGGGAAAAATTGAAGTTAATTTGATTTTCGTTTTTACACGTACAATAGAAAGTAGTCCCGATATTATAACAAGTTCGACATCGATTTCCACTTATGTGTCCATTTACTTGGCGTCAATTCATTATCTCGTTATGATCCAGTAGCAAAAATGACAGTATATCAGACCATTTAAGTCCTTAACTCTTAGACAACCATATGTGTCACTTTACCAAGCATATGCCCGGCTACTAGCTACTCACTGGGATAATAGACGTCTCTTTAAGGTGGCTCGACCCAATTTTCAAGTAGAGCTACCAGTCGTCTTTGAGTGAAAACTATTTGTTCATGAGCAGTCTGATAGTAAATTACATATTACACCCTTACCAGACAAAGATCAAAGTTTATGATGACGTATGTTATATGGAGATCGGCGCTATTATGGCGACGCCTTAAAAGAATTCCCCTTTTTACACACTCTCGATTTTAATGAGTTCTAGGCTTATTCTTGAAAAATGCTCTTGTGATCTTGTAGTTAACATTATTGCCTTTAGCTCTAGCGAATTAAATCAAATTCTGAGAGAGCGTTTTCGAAATATCATCGATGAGAGATTTTAACTGCAAAAATCGAGCGTAAACAAAACAACTTTTTAAATCTCCTACGATTAAAAAGAAAGTAGCACATCGAAGTTAATTTTTCATCTCAAATTGCTGTAAAGATATCAAATTTGGCTACTGAAAGAGACGAGAGAAATCACATTGATTGATATCGAGAAAAGTGAGCCGAACTCATGTATATGGACATGCTGAATTTGCTTCTGTTGCCCAAATTTCGCTCTATTGTTACATAAACTGCAATACTTAAAGATCCCTTCGATAAATATTGTTTAAAAATTAGTATGGTTTAGTTTAGGTAATAGTTGATATGATATAGCGTTTTCAAATTCATTGAATCATTTTACGGCTGTAAAATATTAGCCTCAAATCAGTATATTTTTCAGCCGGATACAGTGGTCGACAGCTCATTAATGCATGATGTAGCTCTTTTGTTTTAGTTTGTCGTGTTTTCATGCATTCCAACACTTGGTGCAAATTACGGAACGCTTCATTACCTTCCGAGCACTCTTCCGAAATATGGTAATTGCTAAAACTAAATATACATAAGAATGCCAAAAAGGAAAGAAACTTTTTGTCACACAACTGCAGATGGAAACCCGTCAAAAGCAGAATCATGGGGAGACAAAGTAAAAATAGAACGATGTGCTGACATGCTGCAAACAAATGTACAGTTAAAAAGTTTCTTTCTAGCGATTACCATATCTCGGAAGAGTGATCGGAAGGTATTGAAATGTTCCGCAATTTGCATCAGGTGCTAGAATGCACGAAAACATGACAAACTAAAACAAAGGAGCTACATCATGCATCAATGAGCTGTCGACCACTGTATCCGGCTGAAAAATATACTGATTTGAGGCTAATATTTTACAGCCGTAAAATGATTCAATGAATTTGAAAACGCTACATCACATCAACTATTACCTAAACTAAACCATACTAATTTTTAAACAATATTTATCGAAGGGATCTTTAAGTATTGCAGTTTATGTAACAATAGAGCGAAATTTGGGCAACAGAAGCAAATTCAGCATGTCCATATACATGAGTTCGGCTCACTTTTCTCAATATCAATTAATGTGATTTCTCTCGTCTCTTTCAGTAGCCAAATCTGATATCTTTTTAACAATTTGAGATGAAAAATTAACTTAGATGTGCTACTTTCTTTTTAATTGTAGGAGATTTAAGAAATTGTTTTGTTTACGCTCGATTTTTGCAGTTAAAATCTCTCATCGATGATATTTCGAAAACGCTCTCTCAGAATTTGATTTAATTCGCTAGAGCTAAAGGCAATGATGTTAACTACAAGATCACAAGAGCATTTTTCAAGAATAAGCCTAGAACTCATTAAACTCGAGAATGTGTAAAAAGGTGAATTCTTTTAAGGCGTCACCATAATAGCGCCGATCTCCATATAACATACGTCATCATAAACTTTAATCTTTGTCTGGTAAGGGTGCAATACTTAATCTACTATCAGACTGCTCATGAACACATAGTTTTCACTCAAAGACGACTGGTAGCTCTACTTGAAAATTGGGTCGAGCCACCTTAAATCTAATCTTAATTGTTTTATGAGTCAATGAGTCATGAGTCATGTATCTCAAAGGCATACATGTCCCTTAGACGCCACTCATCATGTGTCCATGATAAACGGAAAGATATACACCAGACCGTGCTCTGCCAGACCCATTTTTGTGTATGTATGTGTATGTATGTATAGGAGGCAGCATGGCCGAGTGGTCAGAGCGTTGGTCTCGCAATCTGGCGGTCCCAGGTTCGATTCCCGCTCTGGCCACTAGCTGAGACTGAATTTGTTCCGATTTCGATTAGTTCAAATTCAGTTTCTCGGCCATGCTTGTACTATAGCCAACTGGTTTGCCTCCTTGCCAGTTGGGATTCTTAATCCATTTATGTTTGATTTATATGATTTAGGATTTGTAAATTGAGCTGAAAAGCCCTGCTGAGGGAGTCTCAATCATGTATGTATCTATGTATGTATTTATTTATTTATTCTTATTTATTCTTATTTATTCTTATTCGGAGTAGTCAGCAAGAGTTATATCTGTGTTTAAACTGAAAACTTAAGTACCAAATATAGATTAGATCAACATATCGATCTCCTATGGGAAAATGAAAATTAACTAAAAATGGAATTGTACCGGAGGTGGACCTACTACAGAAGCTTGAGGAACTCCATGCCATTTAATAGAGGCTCTTATCAGTAGATCCCCTGTTTTATTTCAAAGATATAAAGTCGTGCGCAAAAACATTGTCCATCAACATATATTCTAATATCGAGAGAACTATCATGTGAAGAAAGAAATCGCTTTAAAGTGAAGTAATTGCAATTATTTTATTGATAATTGTGCTATAGAAGCATCATAGAAAGGAAATATAAAAAGAAAGTGCAACATGTGCAAAGATATATTTCTAAAAGCTGTCTTCTTGTGTTGGTCACGTGTTTTTCGTTTAAGTGCTTGAATATATTTCATGAGGATAACCTATTTTGAGAATGACTGTGTTTTCACTAAATGTTTCTTTTTAATATATATTTCGAGGAAACTGACAACTAATAAGTACAAAACAATTCCTAATACCAAATTATCTTATGGTTGAGCCATCGTTCCACAATTGTAGTTTATTTTTGTATTAAAATTGTATTTAATTTATAAGAAAGTTGTACAACGTTTCGACATTAAAAGTGTATGTTTATTTTATATCAAAATGTTTTATATTAAGATTTTTTTATATTAAAATTTTTTGTTCGTTTTGCACTTTCTCATTTTCTTTCTCCTTCTCTCCATTTATCTTAAGTTCCTTTTGAACTGAAAGAACACTACCAGAACAATATCTTCATTCAAATCAACCGACATCGTCTTTTAATTATATCGATGAAACCTTTTAAAACTGAGAAAGGTGCAATTATTTGATTATGTTTCAATAGGAGAATTCCTGTATTTACACTCGTGGCAAGATTTTATTTATTTATTTATTTATTTATTTATTTATTTATTTATTTATTTATTTATTTATTTATTTATTTATTTATTTATTTATTTATTTATTTATTTATTTATTTATTTATTTATTTATTTATTTATTTATTTATTTATTTATTTATTTATTTATTTATTTATTTATTTATTTATTTATTTATTTATTTATTTATGTATATTTATATTCGTATTCATTTTTACTTTTTTGACTTGATAATGACGTTATGTAACGTCGAAACGTCGTCTTAAGTTTTTAAATATTTTTATTACTCTTATGGAGTTTATGAGTTTTAAGAGTTTTATAGCGTTGAATGTTTGCTGTAAAATTTATGTATTTATTTGTTTATTTATTTTTTTCTTTCTTTCTTTGTCGTCTTCAGTTTTTGTTTTAATTTTTAAAAACGACGATTCAAAAGGTAGCTGATATATTTTAGATAAGCAAAAATAGAGACTACTGTGTTTGGACAAGGTATCGATTACGGAATAGGAAAATTTACACAACAATGATGATCAAGATCTTCATTAGTACATATCGAAGATCTGAAAGCAGAACAGTACATATCAGATTTCGAGGCCGGAAAAAATAGCTCATTCTTAACTAGTTAAGATGACTTACGAGAAAGCACGAGCGATATATCTCTTCAATTCTTAATAACAGAAGATGTCAATTATTCGTTTTCCTAAAACGTGTCACAGTATCACACTCGAAACCATTAAGTAAGCAAAAGTGTCAATGGCAGCACGCTTTATACTTAACAAAAGTATAACAAGTTCTACTTTTACTGTTACATACTCTTTTTGAATCAAATCGCAATAGTTTAAAATTTTATAATTCATTAACCTTTTTGCCGTAACACTATTTTCCAAATACGTGCATTAATATGGCTCCAAGTTCTGTTGCTCGGAGCCTCATTTTTATGTGTTCTTGGTTGAAAGACAAAGGGAAGTTTCATTTCAAACAAAAGAAGTTCACAATCCGCACATTCTACGATGTGGTTCTTTGCTTCGAGATGCACGAAGTTACGGAAAATAGTGTTACGGCAAAAGGTCTAATAACTTACACTTTTAACTTGACTTGATAGCATTTCACATTCTTTCCGATTGACGTCCATATTCAAGCCGATAACTTTGAAAGCGCAGCATGTATACAGTTTGTTTGCGCATGTCTGTGTTTTTTGCTTGAAATTCATTTGCATATCGAATGTAAGAAATTCTATGTTGACACGAAACATTTGGTTGGCGATCTCTATCTGGCAAAACTATGTTAAACTACCGAAATACTGAGGCAACTGAGACACAAGCAGTCTATCTACCGCTAGAGCGCTGTGTATAATGATTTAAATCGAAGGCACCCCAGATTGGAAAATATCACGCCTCGAAGTAAGTATAAAGTTGTGGAAGGACCAGAACTCCGCACTTTCGAATTATATTGTTGGCGCTAAATTTATAAGGTGCATTAAGCTGTGGAAGTCATAACCATCACGTTACTGTGTGAAATGAATCCGATAACGGTATTGCAGAGTTCAGCGATCGTTGAATAATTAGGGCCGGTTCACACTAGCGACATAAGCGCAAGCGCAAGCAAGGTACGCAGACTCAGTAGCGCATTTATCACTCACTAGGTGTGAGAAAAAACAAAACCTTATAATGAGCAGCACCAAGAGACCATAATACTAAGAGAGCAAAACTCAGTATTGATGTCTGTGCGATGTTCGTGGCGGCTAAGGCTATTTTTAGTAACTTCGCCATCGCGCGCGAAAGCCTCTCAAAGCGTCGTCTCTGAGCATGCGTAGAGAAAGCTAGTTCCCAAGCTCTCGCTGATTTTGCATAGTTATCGACAACAAACAGGGCCGTAACCAGCAGTTTTGCTGGGAGGGTGCACATGAAATAGAAATGGACCTATTTCTATGCTTGCTTTATCTAAATACCTTACCTTTTTCCTAACATTTTGCTGCAGTGGGGGAGAGGGGAAAGGAAGTGGACCTGCTACTCAGTGACAGCTAGCATAATTATAGATAAGAGGACCTTTGGCTTCAAATGGGGAGGTACACGTGCACCCTGTGCACCCCCCTTGGTTACGGCCATGACAAACTATCTAGAGTGTGGAATGCTTCATTGGCATTACAAAAGTAATGGACCACATTTAGTTGTCGATAAAAAATAGTTGTCGACAACTAATCGTCTCGTCGATCTGTGGAGACGCTTAGACAGCACCCCCAGCAAAGTATCTAAAACTATACTTTTTCCGTGTTTCTTTCTTTGAAAAATGAGCATTTTTGGTCAAAACTCGTTGCCCCTCGAGATGATTTCATCTTAGACAGCACCCCTAGCAAAATTATCTAAAAATAGCCTTTTTCCGTGTATATTTCTTTCAAAAGTGAGCATTTTTTTGTCAAAACTCGTTGCCCCTGGATATGATTTCAAGCAGTGTTTACAACATGGTTCAGGCCTTGTTCCCATAAAATTGACTAAATTCAATCACCTTTATTTCATCATCTGCAACATTAATCAAGAAAATAATAAACTATTCTGATATGTGGGGAAACATAGGTGTTATTCCGTATGAAACAACTTTTTATACTTAACCAAAGAGGAATAAATAGCTCACTGAAATGTGCATTTGGTCTCGAGCAGAAACGTGCTTGAAAACACGTTCACAAAAATGTCTTAGCTCACATGTAGGGACCACGAGTTACGTCCAAAAAGCTCATTTTTTCAAGAAAGAAACATAGAAAAAGCCAATGAATTGCAAGAATTTTGCGCGATAAAGTACTACATTCCGTAAAACATGTCTAATTATTCAACGATTGCTGAACTCTAAAATACCCTTATCGGATCCAATTCACACAGTAACGTGTTGGTAATGACTTCCACTGTTTTATGTAGCTTGTATATAAATTTAGCGCTAACAATATTACTCGAAAGCACGGAGTTCTGGAACTTGTTTCAACTTTATATTGACTATTTTCCCATCTGAGATACCTTTTAAATCATTATCCACACCACACTACCGGTAGAGAGAATGCTTAGTTATGTGTAAGTTGTCTCAGTATTTCGGTAAGCTGAACATATAGATTTGAAGAACGAGATCGCCAACCAAATGCTTCGCGCGCGTCAACATAAAATTTCTTGCATTCGATATGCAAATGAAATTCAAGCAAAAAAACACAGACATGCGCAGACGACGCTTTTATTTGGCCTAAGAAAGCACCGTTTCTCGCGGATGGAAAAAGCAGACCTTTTATCCAAATACGCGTGGTCGTACGCCTTAGGGGTTTTTAGGATCATCCTGGCACTAGGGTCATCCTAGCAGGCGAATCATCCTACCTGCTATACATTTACTGCATTCTGTTTACATGGAAATTTGTGTCTTCACTTCTGAACAGAATGCAGTAAATGTATAGCAGGTAGGATGATTCGCCTGCTAGGATGATCCTAGTGCCATGTAAACACCCCTTAGTCGCGAGAAAGATCTGCACGTGGTAACAGATCTCCGAGCAGCGTGAACTGAATAATGATGACTATCAAAATAGAACGATAAGATTATTCATGACAGACGTCGACTGTCGAACACCTGATGAGCTGGGAACGTGATCTGTAAAGGTAAAATGTTCTGTAATAAACTTCCTGTGACGTTTTCTTTTTGATAAAGAAAATGTTTTGGCACTTGTCATACGAAATTTAGTCAAATTGTCTCATCTACATGGACTAAAAAATTTGTTATAGGAAATGTCCTCAAATAGGAGGGTCTCAATTTAAAAGCTAAAGGAAAAGTCGGATAAGCAGATTTTTGATTAAACATTTAAAGATAAAGTTAAGCGATAAAAGTTTTGTTGACGACGTTTCGACGTTACTTAACGCCATTATCAAGTCAAAGGTTCTTGAAGCTAATCGAAGTTATATTACACAAGGGTTGAATATAGGAAAAGTCAAAGTGTTTCTTTGATATTGTCAAGTAAATTTCCGGGAGAAGGCGTGTTTATTCACACAACTTCTTAATTACACACTTGTTCACATGAGAACTTTTGTCTTTATCAGATAAAAATCGATAAAAACTATCCAAATACGCGTGAAAAATGAAAAATACGCATGCACATAAGAGTTGTTCTTCCTTTCTTTCTTTCTTTCGTTTTTTGGGTGTCCTCAGAATGGCAAAAAAAAGAAAAACACATTAAGTGATTCGAATGTGGCCAACTCATTTATCACCAAAGTGCACGGTACAACGTAGCAATAATAGTTGTGTCTCGATCTCCCTCTAACCTCACCTCCCTGGTTGACAGTTCATCCAAGATGGCCGCCATGACGTCACACCCTGTACATATACAGTGGCCACTTCCCAAAGTCCCCTATAGGGAACCACGTAACATCATGTACAGGTTTAAGAAACAGAAGAAACCAAAAAGCTGCAAATTAGGATATAGAGCTCTTTAATAAAATTCTTAATTCATTTGACAGATGTGTATTTGTAAAATAATTGATATAAAGTGTATGTTTCAAGGAGATAAAAACATTTAAGTTCATTTTAAATTAACTGTATTTAATAATCTCTCTTTTTCTGGACGACGTTAGTCTGATGAAACAAATCTTTAAATAAACATTTTAATTTCAGGATCGAGTAGAGCATTGTGTTCACTACTATGAAGTCCAATGTTGTTGGGGTTTTTTCCAGGTCGATATCGACAAAGTGTAAAGCTAGCAGCACATATACATATTATCTTTTCGAGTAGCCTGTAAGTTTTTACCTACTTTGTCAACAAACGGGTGCATGGTGGGGGAGGGAGTATACTACTTCAGGTGAATACTTCATATTCTCACATCAGATAATGTTTTCAGTGCTTCAAATTTTTTTCGTCCGCATTGATGCGGAAGGGTAGAATACGTAATTAGTTGGTGTATGTTTTTGGGAATAGCTGGGGGTGGGTATACTACTTTAGTTACTACTTTAAGTATGTACTTCATGATTTCACAAAACCAGGTATTGTTGTCTGGACGTCATATCATTTCCTCTGCATTATTGAGGAAAGAAAAAATGTCATCATACATGAAGTATACACCGACATGTTTAATTAGCTAAATTTTTCAGTTTAATCAGTTTAATTAGTGAAGTATAAGGCCCGGTTCACACGACAACATAAGCATAAGCGTATAAGGGTATTTTTTACCGGTTCACACGCACAATATAACGTCATAAGCATAAGCATAAGAAAATGGAAAAGTTTTGTTTTCTTATGCTTATGCTTATGACTATGACTATGCTTCTGCCGTCATGTGAACCGGGCTTAAGGGCTGATTTTCACGAGCGACGGAAGCAGAAGCGAAGCAATATACTTAGACTCATTGTTGCAATTCTCACCTGAGTCTGCGTATGATCCTTCCGCTTCTGGCTTCGTCGCTCGTGAAAACCAGCCCTAAACATTCACGTTAAAACAATTACTCAGAAATAACGCGTTCTGTTGCAACATTTGATTGGTGAACTTTGCAGTATATGCGCACAAGCAACACACACCTAGATTCAAAAACGAAAGTACTTTTCCCTAGCTCGCCGATCAGATAAATGCTCAACTAAGTATGCGCATACAGCTTATATTCATGCTTATTTCGTGCATATTTTTTGACAATAAAATCATAATAATCATTGTGGTCACGTGATAGTTTATTTGATGTGTAAGGAGCACAACCCACTCTCATTGGATGTAACTTTTTTACAAGATCTTCCAACTTTAGTCACACCAGTACAACGTCTACTTGGCGTGTTGGAGCCTCTAGGCGTCGAGAAAGTGCCTTTTATTGGAGTCGAAGTAGAACTGACAAATGATGACAAGTTTAGTTGTCGTTTCGCCTCATCGTTTGGAGACAGTGACGAAATCTTGGACGCTAACGTGGAATTGAATGAAGACGATAAGTTGCTCAGACTACAAGGTGTTCCTTATGAAGGCGAATCGTGTCGAAATAAAAGAAAGAATTGTTATTAATGCGAGCCATGTATCTACTATCGATCCGTGCAACCAAACCTGCACATGAATTGCATCTTGCGTGATTTGACAATTTTGTTTACGGTAGAAAAAAGAGACCCAGGAGAAAAACGTTTGTCCCAAGAAAGTACACCCAACAAACTAAACTCGCACGTGTGCACCGGACAAGGAGATTAAGAGTGTCTAAGGGTGTATATAGTCAATTTAAAAAACGTTGTCGGGTCTAAAAACATAGAACATAGAAGCCGAGACCGAAATGGTGCATGGGATCGGTGAATAGTTATATTTTGATTTATTAATTTACGCTTTGCCTTCGATGCAAAATGCTGAAAACGTATGCAGGACCTGCGTTGGCGGGCCGTTAAGTTTGTCTTCGCATTTTTATCGGTTGCAGCGTAAATGAATAAATCAATAAATCTCCTTATTAAGATAACGTGTTGTTATCGTTAAGGAGATAAATCACGTGGTTTTATCACAAAGGAGATAAATCACGTGGTGTTATCGTTAAGGAGATAAATCACGTGGTTTCGTAACGAAAATGCATCACGTGAGTCTATCAAAAAACACATCCCATAAATGACGTAGATTTATCACTTGGAAGATCAATAATAAATAAATAAATGTGTTTAAGTGTCCAACGTCTTCTAGCGCTTGTGCACTAACTTGGGGACACTGTACTCCCACATACATTCTTTACATCTTTACATTCTAATATTCTACGCATACAACTCTCAACTCACAAGCTTTTTTACGGAGGGAAGAAAACCGGAGTGCCCAGAAAAACCCTCGAAGCAAGGGAGAGAACAAACAAGAAACTCAAGCACATGTGATGACCCGTCCGGGAATCGAACCGGGACCACAGAGGTGATCGACAGACCGGGGCTTTTAACCGCTCGGCCACCTTTGCTTCCCTAATTACGTGATTTCATAACAAAATTATACCACGTGAACCTATCACTATGAAAGTCAGTCACGTGATTTTCATCATCAATTGTTTTTGTCGCTAAGAAAACAAGACACTTGTTTGAGCATTTACTCGACGAGTTTCGACCCAACTCGACTGAGCATGCGCTTTAGACCTGTCCGTAGTTAGTGACAGACAAAAACAAACTGCATATTATAACTCGACCTGCACACCCGCCGATTAGTAAATTGTGTTTTAATGTTTACCTGGACATGCTGACTTGTAAGGTGAACTGGTATTCATGTGTCGTAACTGCACAGGAAATCCCGCCGAATTTTCTTTACCTGGAGTCAGAGAGGGGGCAGATAGTCTTCTCCTTAAGTAGAGGTACAACCAGTTTCCTGAAGATAAAAAAAACACACGTTCTCAAATCCCTGGAATATTTCTAGTCTCCTTCGCAGCCGTTTTTTGTATCGGGACAGGGATCCCAATACAAAAACCGGCTGCGAAGGAGACTAGAATATTTCATGCCAAAGTGGATTACGTCCCTTTGAGGGCTGTGGACACACCCGTAATTTTTTTTTTACCGTAAGATAAATGAAATAAACAAATATATGGTCTTTCCACAGCAGCATATCCACATAGTGGTTCTTCATGTGCTGGCACTCACATGCACTACCCCTACATTAAATAGTTTACATACGGCGCTCAACTCACATATTGAATATTGCTAAGAAAAGAAAAACCGGAGAACCCGGAGAAAAAACCTCGTGGCATGGTAGAGAATTAACAACAAATCAAACAAACTCAGTTCAAACGATCCAGCGCCCAAGCTGGGACTCTCATCACTAGGCCAACCCTCCCATCGGTAAAACCATATGGTTCCTTGAAGTGATCGGGTCTTTCAAGAAACGGGTCGCAGAGCCAAAGGGGAGGGGACGTTAAGGGGAGAAAGCGGTCAAGACGGATCTAACAAATAAAATGCCATTGACTTGGGAGATACACCTGCAGAGGAGGCTAATACATCCTCCATTTTCCATTTGATTTTTAACGCTCCGCACACACTATATAGGGTGCATGTTGTGGGGATAATTCGCCTCGTGTGTACTACACGTTTTCATTAACAAATTGTTTTGCAGAGAGAAAATATATCTCGAGGACAAGACCAATGAATTCCAGCTGGTGTGAATTTGACCCAAATATATTTGTACATATATTGTGTGCAATTTTCGTGAGAACTGTCGCAGTTTCATAATAGGACTAAACCAACAAATAAATAAGAATCAATAATGAATAAAAAATAGATTCCTCTTATGCAGCAAACTTGCAAGACAAGACAACTGTTTATTCGTACTCTGAATTGTACATGAAATAAATGAAATATGAGATAATAAAATTGCAAAATCCACAGCTGCTTAGAAATAGTAGAGACTAATAATCGAGCTAACCAGCGGGGCTTATCCTGAAACACCTCTCCCGAGTAATGCACACAAGGGGTCTTAACCCTGGTTCATATCCCACTAACATGTCATGTGCCGAACTTAAAACTTACCAATCAGAACAGTGACGAGTAGTGCAGTCAAATGGGTAAAGGACAAAGAAGAACCAAGATTTATTTCACATAAAGCATTGGTAGGAACCATGACGATAAGTGCAATCCTCGTAAACCCTGGCGCTTGAACGAACACAATGCCATACGTACAGGCCAGGAAATACCCAGCATGCAACAGGCATGTGACTAGCGTAGAGACCTGGTAACCAGTATTTCCGAATTGTTCTGCCAGCCATGTGATTCGTTGATCGAGCTTTGATTGAGTAGTATCTATGGACTGGTTATGACATAATGAACATTATTCACTTATTTTTCAAAACCGTGGAAGTATCTCGAAATGAACGACTGTAAAATTACACGCACCCATATACAAGGAGGGGAGGGGAGGGGAGTTTTAAAACGCATTTGCAGCGGAATAGAATCCGATTGTTAAGTTCGTGTAATTTCTAAATCACATTTTGAGCTTCAAAATGTGTTCCAGGTTGTTTCCTGTCTAGACCAATTTATCAAAAAACGTTTTCCGTTATAAGGCTGCATAAGCTTTTGTAATTCTAGTTGCCGGTTTTTAACCATTTTTTACGAAGTACCTCCCCCCAAGGTGCACTATAGCTAGACTATAGTGCACCACAAGTGTGACGCAGTAATGCATTCTGGGACTGTTTACTCGGTCAATGGGCATGATGTCTTTTGTTCGGTGTTATTTAGCTGATATAACAGTCAAAGAATGAATTGCTGTGACAGACTAACGATGTAGTCTATATTATATAATAATTGGCATATTGCGCGCGCTCTGATTGGTTGACAACCGGGTGTGATTACAGTACACACGCATATATGACGTCAATGAATCTTACGTGTACTCTGATTGGTTAAAATGTTTCGATAAATATTATATAAAACAAATAGATTTAATTCCGTGGGTCTTTGCTCCAATACATGCACAGAAGACGTCAAACTGTAAGTTTTGAAAGCAACAGTCACGCCACTCGAATTTGTCTCGTGGCGAACCTTTTTTGTTCTCGCCACATTTTAACGTCATCTTGTCTATTAAAGGTCGACAGACGCACGGTAAAATGGAATCTATTTGTTAAATCGGAACCCTTGCCCTTTTTAGGCAAACATCTTTAAAAACGGTTTTAAAAGGGCCATCTTAGCTTAGTAGAGGGGACTTCTTATTTCATAGGAACACCAAAATAATTCGTCGAAATTGTAGAATTACTCTGCATTCAAATGAAGTACTTTACCTCTAGCAGATAACTGATCGTCTTGTTGATTCTCTTTAAATTCTCAATTGTATCGTTATAATGTTGTGATGATTCCTTGTGATTATGAAGCATGCGGTTTGCGCTGTCATCTGCCGAACAAAAACCAAGAGATACAAACATTAGCTTCACGTTCTCTTTCAAATGGCCTGAGAAGACAGCAGCTGTCTCTTCGATCGTTCTCCAAGTTTACTGCACAGAATGACACGGGCAAAAAACGCATTACGCAATTGCTCGAAAATTTGGCGGGAATTCGTCGACGCGTCCGCTTTTACAAATAAAAGTGCCGTCGATTCAACTGTCGTATATTATGCGAATTTCTCGTGTATTATTTGACCAGGGAAAGAGAACAACTAAAGCAATGTTTTAGGAAAAAGTAACCACTAACTTTTCACGAACATCCTTAATTTTCAAGATTTACTAAACCTCCAATGGCTTTATTTAAAACTTCCGAATGTGCGCAATGCGCTTGTCACCCGTGTCGCGCGGAATTGTTCGAAACTTCGTGTAGCAAACTCGGGGAGCAAGCGAAAAGATTGATGTTTTCTCAGGCTATCTTTGAAAGGGATTAGAGTGCAATATCAACAATAGATTTCGAATCACACAATGATTACAAATTCAGCGTAGCCAGCCAATGGCAGGGACCGCGGGGATCCTTGAAAAGTGAGGGTGGGGGCTAGCATTTGAAAATAAAGAAAACTACCCAGTCAAAAACTGAACGTTTTCAAGCAGAACATTTGACGCAGAAGTGCCCCCCCCCTCCCCCCCCCCCCCTCCCCACGGAAAAAGGGAATACATTTTGGCTATTTTTAACTCAATATCACGTTGAATTGGAATAGATCAGGTCCATTGTTCAATACCTAATTTGTGCCAAACGTCTTGCGCTTTGACTCTAATGTCGTTTAAGTCGTGTAAAATTTCATGGTGACTGTGTTTAAGGTTCTTCTCTTGGTTTTTAAGCAGACTTGTTGCAGTCTCTGAAGGAAAAGCATGTAAAAGAAATAATTCAAGCAGCTGTGATCCATGAAAGTAACTCGTATATAACTGAGTATCAGCAACACTAGTCGCAAATGCTGAAATACTCCCAAAAGAAACCGGAAGTTTACAAAGTTGTCGTTTGGGGGGGGGGGGGGGTATGTGGTGGGGGTGGGACAGAGGGAAGGCTGGTTGGTGATTGGTCGAGTGTTTCTCTTTGTCTTCTAGTGCTCCACAAATCCCAATGTGTTTACATTGCAGTGCAAAAACACAAGCAACCAACGTTTTCACACAACCATGTGTCTATCTTCTTTTTTACAACACTTGACACTAATCTCGCGATCTGATTGGCTGATTAGAGTGTGTCAATAAGAGGACAGACACACTGCTGACGCGTTTCGGCGCGCGCGCTCGTTCTGTTGCCCTGTTTGAAAAGGATTTTTAACTTTTATCTCAAATAATTGTTGTAAAAAACAAATTGAAGATGGTTTTGAGTTGTCTGTCCTCTTATTGACACACTCTTGACGTCATAAAATGTTCAATAGAAACATTGTAGCCAGCCAATCAGCGCGCGCGTTATATGACATAAATTAGAGTTCCATGTGTAGTCATTGAACAATAGAGTAGTTTTAACACAAGAAAAAAGAGCTATGACGTTATATCACTCTTACCAAGTTTATTATTAATGCTATGTGTCATCGACGTCAACTGGGCGTGGTTTTTGTCAATCAAAGTGTTCTCACGCGACAAGCTCTCGATATTTCTATTAATTCCATTTTGTATTGTTTTCTGAGTTGCGACTTGTGATAGATGGATTCGTCGCTGTTGCGCTGACAGTACATTCTGACCAGCGGTCATCTTCTCAACAGTATCTGTAGCTATGTTAACTAGATTCGATTGTCCAGTCTGAAGAAAAAGTGGAAATAAAATCAGTTTGAGCTATGGGATGGAGCAACTATTTACTTGGGCTACCGAGGGTAAAAACCGAGTCTAGATCTGTGCTGCGGACGTCAAACGAGCAGGTATGCAAAATTACCCAAATGACCGAAAAAATATCCAAATGACCTTTGCAAGTAAGCTTTGTTACTCGGGCTGCCTTGTATCCCGAACGAACGCTATTATCGTTAATACCTCACTAAATAACGTTGTCTTGTGTAAACGCCCGAACACGAAGCAACTTTTCCTGTAAGTAATTCAGCAACACAGTGCGCAACACAGTTGTGCCCACCCCTGTAAAATTCAGATTTTGTTTTGGAACTTTTTTCTGTAACACCTTCATTCTTCGTCCAAAGCTTCGTTGTTCGAAAGACAATTAACCCTAACCCAGGACTAAATTTGAAGAAAGAAGATTTTATCCCTGGATACGATTAAAACAAGCCAATCGCGCGCCATCTACGCGGGGCCGGACCTTAAAGGCCTGGACACACGATACATTTGCTGAAACATTGCGCGCAACACGGTTGCACCGTGTGTCCACCACTGAAACATCTCGTGCAATGTTGCGCGCAACAGTTCAAAACGGTTGCAGAAGTTGAACTCGATCCTACTTCTGCGACTGTTGAGCGCAACGTTTCGCGAAACACTGGAATGGGTGGACACACGCTGCAACATTGTGCTGCGCGCGATGTTTCAGCAAATGTTTCAAGAAATGTTGCACCGTGTGTCCGGGCCTTAACATTATATTATTTATGCACATCATTAGTACCTTTAAAGTGTCCATTAGTTGAAGCTGTTCTCCTGCTTGTTTACCTAACTGGTTGACAGCGTATTCAGTCTTGAGACGAAACTGTTGTTGCCTAGTAGCGTAACACACAGATCTCGCTCTGTTGCTTATGATGTGGTAGCTATTCCATGTTTCAGAATTCATGTTAGCGGTGCACTGAGCAATGGACTGTAAGTGAAAGCACAAATTAGCATAAATAGCATAAAAATAAACGTGACCGCGACTCTTTACTGTGATATAAACACGGTAATTAAGCGCTGGCACCTGTAAAGCGTGAGGAAAGCGAGTCTTTTCTTGATTGCTTTACGGATGAAATTTGAAAAGCTCTAGCGTACATACACCTATTTCAAAAAAAGGTTGTCGTACGAGAGGTCACAAGCCTACGCGACTAGACCGAAAAGTAACATGGGTAGCAGCAAAACTTCTACTCTCTTGACGGCTTTTGTTTTGATTTTAGCATCAACAATTAAGTGAAGTTCTTTAGTGTACAAGTTCAAGGGAGCTGAATTGAAATTGTCCTGCCGGGATGTTCATGTGGTTTTATCTTTTTTAACTTCTACCCATACTCCCTTTCGGGTAAGTCGCGTAGGCTTCATACCGACAACGTTTATTGAAATAGGTGTATATCACAGTACAGATTATTTGATGTTGTTTTTATAAAATTACATGTTTAATTCAATTTTCTCTTGCGAATGTATTTCGGTCGCCTTCTGACATTAATACATTAGCCAGCCAGCACATGCTTTAGATTCAAGGGGTTTTTTTTTCCTATTTTGAATTCCGCTAAATTTATAGTCGCTAAAATAGTAACCTTAATAAGCCAAAAAGGTATATACTTATGTGGCTTCGTTGCACGAAGCAGTAGCAATCCCAAAGGTCGATTAATTTAATTTTTACAAAGATGGAAAGCTCTGACGTGTAGCATATAGTCAATTAAAGAAACGTTGTCGGGTCTAAAAACATAGAACATAGAAGATGAGACCGAAATGGTGCATGGGATGTCAATAATTATATTCTGATTTATTCATTCAAGCTTCAACCGATAAAAAATCGAAGCCAAACGGCCCGCCAACCAAGGTCCTGAACACGCTTTTGGCATTTTGCATCGAAGGCAAAACGTAAATGAATAAATCAGAATATTATTATTGACATCCCAAGCACCATTTCGGTCTCATAAGCTTCTATAGTCTATGTTTTTAGACCCGACAACGTTTCTTCAATTGACTATATTTAAAACTAAACCTTACCATATCATCTGTACACTCGTAGGTTTTACGATGCTCCGCTAATGACTGACAGTTCAGCAGCTGTACACCAAGTTTAGCCAACTCCTCTTCATTCATGTCACTGCAGGATTTCTTGATTCTGTTTATAACCTAAACGCAAATGGTTGTTTATTATAATAATATTGATTGTTTTCCAAACGCGGCAATGGATTAGGATAGGATAAGACAGTTACAGATCACATGTAATACGCTACTAAAGGCCCGGTAATACGAGCAACAAAATCGTGCAACTTGTCGCGCAACATTGTTGCGTTGCAAGTTGCAGAGCAAATGTTGCTCGTATTACCATGCACCCCGCGCGCAATAAATTTTCTTTGTTGCACGAAGTAGAAGCATCTCTACTCTTCGCTAACAAAGAAAACTTGTTAGCGCGCGGAGTGGTAATACGAGTAACATTTCCTCTGCAACTTGCAACGCAACAATGTTGCACGACAAGTTGCACGATTTTGTTGCTCGTATTACCGGGCCTTAATATCCAACATGTCCAAGAATTTTTTTAATCCCTTTTCTATCTATTTTTCTTTCTTTCTTTTTTCTTTCTTTCTTAATTTCTTTCTTTCTTTCTTTCTTCAATTCTTTTTTCCTTCCTTTCTCGCTTTCTGTCGTTCTTTGTTTCTTTCTTTCTTCCCTCCATCGTTCCTTCCTTCCTTCCTTCCTTTCTCTCTTTCTTTCTTTCTTTTTTTTTTTTTTTTTTGTTACTTTTTTTCGATTATTTTTCAGAAAAAAATGTTTTAAAATGGCACATAGTTTTAAGAGGTTTTACGCTAGACGGCCTTCTCGCTCAGCCTTTTTGAAAAGACAGCCTTCCCTTATACCCAATCTAAACGGAGGCAACTCATGCCAGTTTTACAACCAATAAAAATTTTGGGAATGATGTTCTCTCCTTCCATTCTACACTTCCGACGGTAATGGATTGAAAATCAGTGTAAAGTGAAAAGAATGATATTTTACTATACAAAGTTCGAAGCGTACTTCTAGTAGCCAAACTGGCGCTACTTACTATTTGGTGACAAGAATCCAATGGTCTCATTTTTCCCATGTATTTTTTTGCTTCAGCGAGAAACGTTTCCTCGGCATCCGTCATTTCAAATGGCACAGGACTCTTTATCAAATGAGCTCCACTCTCAACTTTACTAGATGTACTTGAGCCGCTTGAAAACGGCCAGAACGACCAACCGTTGACTGGAAATACTACGAGCGCCAAGATCAAGAGAAAATTTGTACGAAACATAGTCTGCAAAATTGAATCATCGAAAACAATCCATTGTTGGTTTTTGTATAGCTAACTTGAGTCATGTAAATTGTTGAGGTTTAGAACAAAAATGAAGAGAAAATTAATTATTGTTTGCAAACAAAGGCGCTAATTTTTGAACAGTCTAATTAGTTGCGTGATTGCGCGCTCATTTCATAATACGTTGGAGCGCGCATTCGCGCGCGGATCTCTGTGCGCGCGCGGATATGATACGTTCGTACCACAGGCAAACCAAATAGCTGACAAATCAGAACAGAGTGCGCGCGCACATATTTGCAAAACCAAACGTGTGCTGGTTGCATCGAGAATGCAATGATCTTTTATCAGGTATTTTTAAATTCGTAAAACAGAAAAAAGAATTGCCATTGCAGCATGTTGAAATTAAAAAGACAGTGAAGTTTGAAGGAATTAAATCCAAAACTCGCGAGAATATGAATTTTTAAAAAGTGTGAATTTGTAAAAAAAACCTTTGCTAGTAGGCATCTCTTGCCTACCAGCGAGTATTTTCATACAAAATTTCGATTTCGGAAAATTCATATCTTCACGAGTTTGAAATTTACTTCATTCAAACTTCACAGTTTTACTAAATTTTGACGTGCTCTTTCCAGCTATGGTAATAATATTTTATTTCTGTACTGTACTTTTGGAATTGCATGATAAAGGCTCATTACAATGGCAAAAATAGTAGCCGAGATTGCTGTTCTCATAAATTTGTTTTGGATTTTCTCCGCGCGTCTACACGAACAAATGCATTATTTTTCATTTGAAATTTGATCAAATTTTCTCAAAAAAATTATTTATCAAAAAAAAATTGTCATGGAAAATTTGCTCGTTTGTAAATAAAGGTCTTAAATCCAGAATCAAGCTTCATTTTTCATAGAAGACGACAAAATCATACTAATTGTTCTAGCTATAAAATTAGGGTTGAACATAATTTTTCATGGCCCGTCAGATTTGAGCTTAGGCTCGTTCAATTATGGAAGAAGGTCGCACAACAAAATCATACCTCAACGCAACTCGATGTCAGAGAGGTTTTAAAAATAAATTTTAAAATAAAACTTAAGTAACCTTTACTTTATAATATAAGTTACGTTTTGACGCACATTATATTTCGCCGGACATATCAGACCAATGTTCTTAGAGTCATGCAACACTAATGCGTGACGAACCTAGGAGGCTACATGAATCTGCGGATAGCGTGACCGACTCCAAACAATGTCTTATAATCAAAATTCGAGGAACTACCTTCTTAATTATTAGCTAAGAGTCGTAAGTCCTTCTAACGAAAGAGTCTGTGCTAGTGGTTCCATAAATAAAGTAATGAGATTTTCCAAAAGTGAATTTGTAATTCTTTAACTCATACGATATCAGTAACAGTGAGTGACCTCTTATTTTTCAACGGAATTAAATGAGCTAGAATTACAGTATCTTCAAACTGAAGTCGATATATCGACATTCTCATAAAGATAAACAGTAGTCCGAAAAAATTCTCGATAACACTCGAATACTTCAAATCATTTTAAGCGACAGATTCAAGGGAATTTGAATTATTCAAGACAGAATTTGATGTGCTGTTTAGCGTCCTTCGCCGAGACTTCAATCGTGAATCTGACTATTATACGTTATCAGTCGCTAATATAGCCTAAACACTGACTAAAATCACATCATTTCTTTACAATTTATTGTTATGAACGTTTTGTTGAACAAAAGTAAGACGCTGTGAAATTTTATTAGTATTTCAAGTCGTTTCTTGATAACATATGCGAGTGAGATTCAAACTTCCCGCGTCTATCACGTCGCCCATTTCATACCAAACTGTCAACTGATAAACTTCCAAAAATTCTCAACGTTAAAAGAATATTTACTTACCTTTGTGGTGAATACGAAAATTCTCGAGGATATATAGTCTTTCTTGAACTAAATTGAAATGAAAATAAGGCGAAGATATAATCTCAATCTTGCACACAAATTTGTCTGTGTTCTCTGTGTTCTCTGTGTCAATGCATGGTGACGTCACTACCACGTGTCACATGTACTCGTGAAATGGGCCGGGGGAGGACTGGGATATTTTGCAAAATTCCGCACTGTCAAAATTACTAGGAAAACTACAAAACAGAATAAAAGAGACAAGAAAACAAAAGAAAAAAGGACATAAATAGAAAAGATGGAGAAAGAACGAAAGAAAGAAATTTAATTCTTTGAAATGAGAGAGAAAGAAAGAAAGAAGAAGAAGAAGAAGAAGAATGAAAGCTTTAGGCTCGTTCAATTACTTTTAATAATGAACATTTATATAGCGCCTATCCATTTAAGCCTGGTTTTCACTTCGACGGAAGCAGAAGCGGAAGCAACATACGCAGACTCAGTATCGCGTTTATCACCTAGGTGTGAGAAAAGACAAGCGCTGCTAATGAGCACTGCCTTACTGAGTCTGCGTATGTTGCTTCCGCTTCTGCTTCCGTTGAAGTGAAAACCAGGCTTTATATAGCACCTATCCAGAATCTGCTATAGGTGCTTTACAAAAACATATAACATGCATGGTAGACTATAGGATGGCACCTTGGGCTGCCGCTACACAGCCCGTACCATTAAAATCAATTTTAATATACACTACAAATTACTGTACTACAAACTTTACTGTACTACAAATTACTACTTGAAATTACATTTAGCACACAATAAAATAAAAGTTCACTGATGCATGATGGCTCAGTCGAGCTCATCCGCCCTTTGACAGGCCTTGTTTTTATGCCTGCTAGGTTTCATGCCACCCTCCTCACCAGAAAGAACCTGGGGGGAGCCAGTTTAGACGCCGACGACCCGTCCATGTGGCAGGTAGTACTGGGTTAAAAAGAAAGAAAGAAAGAAAGAAAGAAATAAGAAAGAAAAAAGGAAAGAAAGAAAGAAGGAAGGAAGAAAGAAACAAAGAAACAAAGAAACAAAGAAACAAAGAAACAAAGAAACAAAGAAACAAAGAAACAAAGAAACAAAGAAACAAAGAAACAAAGAAGAAACAAAGAGACAAAGAAACAAAGAAAGCTCAAAGAAAAAGCAAAGAATGTTAAGAAAGAATGAAAGAAAGAAAATTACATACGTGGAAATAGTACGTAAGTGCACAGATCTCTCTTGAAAATTAAAAAATTGGGGACCGTGCTGTAGTGGTCTGAAATTGGTTGCTTGTCATAATGATGGGATATAAATAGGAATTGTAGGTGTCATAAAAGTGCTTTTTCTGTTTTTATTTTTATTCTTCCTTTCTGTCTACCTCTCTCTGTCTTTTCTTCTTCTTCTTCTTCTTCTTCTTCTTCTTCTTCTTCTTCTTCTTCTTCTTCTTCTCTCTCTCTCTCTCTCTCTCCCTCTCTCTCTCTCATGCGCTTCCTTCCTTCCTTCCTTTCTTTCTTTCTTTTTTTCTTTCCTTTCCTTTTCCTTTTTCTTTCTTTCCTTGATTCAAAGCAAATTAACATAACCGTCATTCTACTGATAACAAAAATATTCTAATTCACACTGAGAACTACCATTACCATTCTGGGGTAGGTGATCATTGTTAATTTGTCTTGATATCGAGAGGCTTCAAAACATAGATAGAGTGGTTTTCATTAACCCGTGAAACAAAGTGTATTCGATAAAATGTAATAGTCGAATGACAACAAAAGAACACAATGAAATTGGGGTGTGTTAGAGTGTAATACACTAAAGTGCATGTGTTTCATGGGTTAATGAAAACCACTCTATATGGCCTACAACTATTTGTTCCATGATGTGTTTGTATGTAATATTATAACTTTTGAGCTGCACATAATCGGCTCTCCGACGCTCTGATCCAGTCATTTTCGCCGATTAAGCTTTTACCATTTTATGTTTACTTTAAAATATTACAATTGTATTTTTTGTATCTCTTTCTGCACGATAAAAAACAAATTGGTTGAGGAAAATTGGCTGAGTTTTCGGACATTGTACATCGTAGAGAAATGAGGGAAAACTGATCAACGCGCGATAGCGGCTTAGTTTGTGGGCTTTTAAGCGGCCTATTGGAGAAACAAGTATGTTTTACAGTATATAAAACAAACGTGCAGTAAATGAATGTTGTTAAAAAGATGGAAAAGGCCATAGAACTATAGTTTATTTAAGAATTAGTTAAAAACTTCCCGTGCACAGTCCGGTTCATATCCAGTTTTGGAGATATTTTGTAAATACTACTTCGGCCAATCAGAGTTGAGGAAATGTGGTTACTATAACAACTGTCAGCTTAAATCATTGACGAACACCACATTTATGATACTCAATTTACAAATTCCATGTTTATGCAGTTACCTTATATTCAATCATATTTTTACAATAACCTCAGTTTTGTAAAACTCTCTACCTTGCCTATCCGGCAAATTAGAATACACATGAGTAAGGAATAAATGTTCTCATGTTAATTTGAACTGTTTTGATTTTGCCGCGGCGATTTCATCGCTGCTGAGAATTAAGTAAATTCTGATAACAAATAAAGGCCAAATTAGGATTGAGATAGTTAACTAAAAACTTTATTCTATCACATCGAGCACTGAATAGGCTTCAAAGGGCTTTCAAAGAGAGCCACACAACGAATAGTTTTAGCAAGTTCAATGAAAATATTTATAGCTAACTTTGAATTCATGACCTTTGGCCGTCAGTCTGTCACGGCAACTCATGACTCTTGCAACAATCGAAAATATCGTTAAAACCTACCCAAAAATTCTTGAGCTGCTCCAAAACTTTATCTTTACGATAGCGATTGTCCAAGAATCCAAAATGAATTGATTTTGGCCATCCAAAGAGATCCAAGGACTCGAGATTTACAAGCACAATTCTTGACTGGCAAATAGTTCAGCCGTCCTCAAATTTAACCAAGTCTTGGCCCATTCACTTTTGGGCTGGCACCCAAACAAAACCATCACTGTCTTGTGCAAAAACTCAAATCCTTTCAGAAAATTATGGCAAACATTTCTTTAAAAGCGCGGAAGATAGTAAAACCTTCGAATTAGTGTATAGTGACAACGGTAATTTTATTGCTGAAAGACCCGTAACTTGAACTTGAGCTCGTTAATATGACGTCTTCGAAGCTTTGTCTGACATTGAAAAGACACCACGGGATACCTGCATAATAATAGACTTCACAGCTTGAAAAGTGCTGTGGATATGCATTGCCATTTCAAAGAAATAAGGGAAATTATAGAGACAACTTGATCTTATTTACACACTCCATTTTGTCACGCCAGTCATATCTCCAAAACTGGATATGAACCGGACTGGTGCAGCTGATCATCATATGTGAATTGGCTTTATGAATATTACTAGCTTATTAAGTGAATGGCAAACATTTCAAAAAGTTGACTTGTGATGGATTCCAATTTGGTCTGTAATGATAGGAGTCCGAACTGTTTATATGAATCCATAAACGTTTTTGCATGCAATTGACGGTCGGTCACTCTGAAACTGACATCTAATTGAGACCCCCAGCGTTGAATTTGAATACGATGAATGTCGTAATTTGCCGTAATATCGGAGATCTTTAAGTTTAACAGAAAACAATTTTTTGTCAGTATTTTAGTCTGGAAACACAAAGGCAAAAGATTCGTTCTGTTTTGTCTCAGATTGCCATTCATCAGATTGTCCACAAAGTTTTAATGATGAGTCTGGCACAAGGACACTAGTGAAAAACGTCTGCGCATGCTCATAGTTACATCTTCGTGCTTTTGTAAACTTATGCATATTTCGCTTTTACGCTTGCCTTTAACAAGGGTTTTCACAAAATGTTAAAACTTTTAGTCAATTCTTGAAACTTAGGGCCAGTATTCACATATATAATGTCTTCATTCACTCAATATCTTTGTCTCACAAAAGGTATCTGATATTTTAGCAAGACTCAAAATTAATTAGCCTTTCCGCCGAATTTCTTGAATTTATATACACACAGGTGAACTCAGCCAATGCGCGCCGTAAAGTTAGGCAACACATTTTAAATTTGGAACTTAAATAAGTTTAAATAGAAACTAAGAATTGATAACCATTAAAATGCAAAAAATATATACACAAATAGAAAAAAATGGTTGCCTCGATTATTGCTGAATTATTTTGAAAAGAAATATAAAACGGTTTTGCGTGTTATATGGCCTGATCTAACCACGCGTGATGTTGGGAGAACACGAGAGAGGGTATAGCTAGGAAAGCACGAACCGTAGGCGAAGGACCACACCACTATATAATGACCTCAGTATTTATATTACTAATAAGTTTCTAGAAACTTTTATTTGAATGTGGAAGTCAGAAAAGATCGTTTTTATAAATAATAAAACGATGAAAGAAAGAGCAACACAAATAGTGTTTTTTAGAACTAATTACCCCGCTGTTACTGAAAGAAACTGATGACTGTTAATTTCATAAACATGGGCATAGACATTTACTTAATAAGAAGGCAAAACATCTCAAAACTTTCACCTACGACTAAAAGAAAAGGAAGACAATTTCAAATTACACATCCATCGGTTGATTCGATTATAAAATTTGGCGAGTTTGTCACGTATCCACGCAAAAGTCAGCGTTTACCTTTTTTGGAAGTCAGCGTAGATTTATTTTTGTTGAGTTTCCTGCAATTTGGAGCCTCAAACTGTCAAACTTCCATCAAAACTTGCAGATATTGTAGCGATGAAACACATCACATTGTCCACCATCTTGAAATTAGCTTAGAAACCTAGCTTTTTGGTAAACAGGAAGTCCAAAAGTAGAAAAACGGGAAGCTCATATATTATTTAAGCACCGATGGAAATAAATGAAATGAACATTTTACTTTGACAATTTATTGACGTTTGAAAGAAACGAACACCGGAAGTACAAAACAAAAACTCAACCTGTCCAATTTGTAATGGAACACGTCGAAACACGTACGAATTTCAGTTAATCATATTAGACGGTTTGCTAGAGACGCACACAGTGCAGTGAATTATTCTGTCTCTAATTAGTATCGTGAACCGACCGCGTTGTATAAATATATCTACAGCAGTCTTTGGTTTCTTGGATTGTCTTTGAGAGAAAACAGTCCAACAAGTTCTCTTCACAGCCATGAATCAGTCGCCGGCTAACATTACTTCCACGATGGACGATTCCAACATGAATCAGAGCTCCTTCTGTAATTTAAAAGGCTTTCAACCTGACTCAGACATCACAAAAACTGTTAAAGTAGTGCTCATGTTATTCATTGGAGGAGTCGGTATTTTAAACAACGTTTTTATCATGATCATTGCAGCTCGATACACGGTGCGTAAGAATCTTCACCATTTAATAGTGAACATGGCCGTGTCAGACAGTTTGATCTTAGTTGTGACTTGTATTCATAAAATTTCAAACCTACCCTTCAACTGGTTGGAAAGAAAGTTTAACGGTCTTCTCATCGCAATGCGTTTTTTACAATCTACTGCTCATTGTGTAACTGTTGTTACGCTCTTGATAATCAGTATCGAGCGATTCCGAATTACGAGTCATAGAAGAATACAGAGATCTCAACCTTACACCATTAAACAACGTGTAGCAGTACTTGGTTGTTCCTGGCTGATTTCTATGACTTTGGCATCAACAATAACATTATGGCAATTCCATTTCACAGCCGCCGAAAAGTTTTCGTTTCAGACATTAATTGCTTTATGTACAATCCAATGTATTTTATATATTACTTGCAACTCTGTAATCATCGTACTAAGCATTGTAACCTTAAAAAGACTGTCTCAACCACAAGCCATTCAAGCCAATCTTTCTGAGCGACAAAGAGAACTACGAAAGAAAAGAATGCTCAGCGCAGTTAGAATGGTCCTGTGTTCGTTACTACTATATTAATTTTGTGTTGCTATCTACCACTATTTACTTGCGTACTGACATTTTTTATCATGTACTTTGTGAAAGGTGCCGAGTTCCTATTATACAGTATTGTATGTGTAATCGATTTTTCGTCGTTGTGTTTCATTCTGTACATCATTCTTCCGTTTGTTAACTCTTGCCTCAGTCCCTGTATCTACATTTTCTTTCTCTCCGATTTTCGCGAGGCAGCGAAAAGATTACTTAGTAAAAATACAGTCCCCAAAAGAAGAAACTCATTAGAAATGGACGCTGTTCAAAATGAGATGGAAAACATTTGAAACTCTGTTCCTATATAGATCAAAAATGAAACTCGTGATTTTGATTCTGAAAAAAACTCACAAAAAACTGTTGTAGGAAAAGAACACTTCTGTGGATTTCATTGACGTGAGAAAGGATGTTCTAAAAAGATCGAAAGGTTTTTTTATATTATTATATTATAATGTAAAAATTAAGGACATTATAGGTAATTGTTTAGTTTAGTATATATAATTAAAAGCAGATAAACTCTGTATAGTAGTAAAACTAATGTTATTGTTTTTCTACCATCTTCAGTTTTTTCTGTATTTCCATCACTTGCACATAGTCCTTCAAATTTTGGAATTTTACAGCTTTAAAACGTATATATAAACTTACGCTGCGATTTTAATTTTATGGCTAAAAGTACTATTATCGAAGAAACGGTGTAAATACGTTACATATACACCTATTTCAGAAAAGGTTTAAAACTTCTTGATTTCTTTGGAGTTTCAATGACCTATTTCCTATCGCCTATCGAGCCTTTAGCTCTGACAATCTTTTTTTTTGAAATAGGTGTATTACTCTTTAAAACTCAGTGAGTACGTTTTTACATCACTGTATGGTTACTAACGACATGCTATATTTGTGTACACGTAAAGTTGTGAAGTTACACGATGAACAGGGTACCTCATGTTCAGTAACGACTATCCAGGGGAATATAATATAATGTCATGATATATTCAAGACGCGGGGCCAGTGCTTTGATGAACAGCGCTAACTATTTTTGGCATCAGTTTTTGCAAAATGAACACGATCATATTAACAGCACTTAGCAACTCAGGTAAATATAATTTCTTTGAAACGTAACAGGAACATGTAGAAAGAAAGAAAGAAAGAAAGAAAGAAAGAAAGAAAGAAAGAAAGAAAGAAAGAAAGAAAGAAAGAAAGAAAGAACAAAAAAAGATAGAAAGAAAGAAAGAAAAGAAAAAGAAAAAGGAATGAAGGAAGAAAGAAGAAACGAAAGAAAGAAAAACACAAAGAAAAAGAAAGAGGGAAAGAAAAAAGGAAGATAGATAGCTAGAAAGGAAAGCTGATGTGCCCCTTCTGGTTTTTGAAGCTTAACACCTGTTAATTACTAGTTTTGTTAACTGTTATTATTCAAAGCTGACCATCCAACTTGAAAACAAGGTCATTGGGTCATTGGGGGAGGGGGGGGGGGGTGGAGGGGGCTTTGATGAGAGGTTCATCTAGTACCCAAGAAGTTTTTTCTTGCGTGTGATTTGATTTCACGATGTGGCCTGACGATGCAAAAAACTTTAAATATGACTATGTTTTCGCATATTTTTTGTATGTGATCAGTCACTGTTTGGTGTTTATAGACGTATATTTTTCGGCAATCTACAGTAACAAATTATCTGTTACCAGGACAGTTATCCGTCTTGGACAAAAGATGTTTCGCTGTCATTATTCTTAGCTATATAGATCGAGTGGGAATTACTAACATGTAGTGAGTTGACTTTCCTTATTTGATATTCAAATATGAGCTGTAGTCTTCAAGGAGTTCAAACTTCCCACACGTATATGCTCTTGAAATAAACTCATGGATCAATCATTGACAATCTCACTCAAACATGAATATTTTTATGAGTCACTTTTGAAAATTAAAAAAAAAAAAAATCGTTAATGAGAAATGTCCATGAAGACAATAGGAATTCTGTCCTATGCTTGAAAAGACTGTCCCGGATCCCAACCACAAGCCAATCTTCCGAGAGGCAAAGAGAACTACGAAAGAAAAGAATGCTCAACAACCATTACATTAGAACACCTAGAGTGTGGAACGAACTTCCCAGTTTTCTCAGAGTGACAAACAGATCAATTATATCTTTCAAAAGTGAGATTTACAACATGGGTTTTAAGAATGGTTTCCAAATAAGCCTTTTAGGATTTTTTGAACGTCAAAAATGAGCGACTTATGCCAATAGCTGTCGTATTTCTTCATTTTCGCAAATCCCATGCTCGGCTTTGAAGAAAAGGCTGTAAAGAATATAAACATTGAAAAAACACTTTGTTCTGATGAAATCCACCAAAGATTATAGCTTTTTAAATAAACCGAAAGTAAAGTGTCCCGCGTATGCGCACTAAGGACGAAATTGAGTCTTTTTTTTGTCAGGTGTGCGTCGTTCTAATGATTCCCGCCAAAAACGCGCGCGCGTGTGCCTATTCAATTTTGCCGACCAAAAGAAGACCCTATTTTGCATAGCAACCGTTGCAAAGCAACGATATATATGTCAGTACACCCTTAACAGTCTAAAAACTAAACTTTCATTCATTCATTCATTCATTCGGTCGTTTTCACTTTCTGTCCTTCTATTTCCCTTAATCTTTTCTTTTCTTTCTTTCTTTCTTTCATTCATTCATTCTTTCTTTCTTCTTTTCCTGTTTCTATCTCATATCAAGCTTTTGGTTGCACTGAAAACAATAGACAAATGCCCTAATATGGCAATTTCTTTTGTTCTTTAAGGCAACCAGAACAATAGAAAAAGCTTGATATGTTGTTGTTCCATTTTTCTACAAATCTATTCTACGTAGGTTCTTTTGAATGATTACAAAAACCTTTCCTGTATTAAACCCCTGAGTAGCAGTTGTGTCAAGATCTTCAATTTTCTAATGTATAAAGTGAAACGATTTATCTTCTCATATCAAACCTGAAATTTATTGTTTGTTAACGGAATTAGCTCTTCAAATACCAATATTAGCAGTATAACTGTGTTACCATGACAACAGTTGGCATGTGACACTTTAAATAATTACGAGAAAAAAATTTGGTAGTCTAATAACTTTTTTCTTGTAAATTCTCCAGCTGCACAGGACAGAAAGAGTTCATAAATTCAATCAATCGAGGAAACGAAAAGTCCTTTCAAATTTATATTGTGGTTTTGCAAGGCAAAGCAGTTATTTCATATCATCAGTCTACAATCATGTCTTTGTCCAGAATTTCAATGCTTGTTCAGCTTTTCAGATTATCCATATGTGAAATTTAAAGTAAATGAGTTTCTGCGTGTCTTTTTAACGCGTTTGAATATATAAAAGCCGATGTGTATAAATACAGATAGATCTTAAATGGAAATTTGTAGTGAAATTCTTCGCTCAGCCATAATATACGAAAGACAAGGAGTTTGGCGAAAGGTAAGAGTAAACATTTAAAACAATTTCATCCAGTCTTTAACATTTATTCCCTGTTTTTACATCAAAAATAAAACTAAAGGTACGATAAGCTCCTTGTGTTTCTATGGTAACTATCATGACCTGTTTCGTTTACAGGTGATAAGGAAATACGAGGATTTGATATCACGACTTTTGTCTGAAAGCTTTAAACAGCGTAGGCGTGTGGACGATAACAGTTTTAGGATGTTGGTAAGCTTAGAAATTATAATTTTCATGATAAATATAAATTTTCATCTAACCAGTCATAAATCTCCAGTTTATCATACGATAAGCCGGCGTTTTCAAAAATCTACAGTCTGAAGAGCGTATTCGAATACTTCCGTATTTGGACGGAAGGCTAAAACGGAGGAAAAATCTCCATTTTCAAAAATATCCGAATACGTGTGGACGGGGCTTCAGTTAACTAATGATTTTTAGGACGAATGTTAGTCAACTATTAAACCCTGTGAACACTTTTTGTGCTTACAGTTGTACGAGAGCCACTTCCATTGTGCTACAGCGTACTATCGTCTCCAGCAACTACAATCTGCTATAAAACACTATGAGCTTGCGATAAAAGTTATCACTCAAAAGAAGGTATACGTATATATACTTTTTACTACAACTTTAACTGATTTTCTACTAGCGCGCCGCGTATAATAAATGTAAAGTGTTAAAAAGTGAAATGACGTTAAAATTTCTTGAACTTGCTACTCAACGCTACCCTACGTTTTTTCAAACTTTCACTACCTGGCTTTCGGTTATCGTCAGGGTAAAGCCAAATATGACAAAAATTATGAAGTTCACCGCAAACCACAAAAATTTATTCGATCAAATTAAAACGTCCCCATTATCCCAATACCTAAAAGAAGAACTTGACATGTATAATTGTGATTACCAATATCTCTATAGATAAATTGCTGTGTTGGTTGCGTTGCGGGAAAATCACTTCATCTTCACGTACCAGCGTTAGGCAAGATTGCTATTTGTCATTTACAACAAGGTAATCGTCGATGCAAAGATTTTGCGTCACGTAAATATTTGTCTTTCATTCGCTTCTAGCGCAAGTAGAACGTGTTCGAATCGAGTCATAAAAATAGTTCAAAAGCGGAGCAGCATGCCATTCTGTCTCCTGATGATTCTTTATCTCTTGCTCGTGTTTCAAGAAACATCAAAAGGCATTCCTCTCTGTACAAATTATCCTGTTTAAGCCTCTATGAGATTTTTTTCAAATTGGAAAAGGACAATTTTTAGTTCGAAACGCATCCTTTCTTGTTCTTTTTCTTCTCCTCCTGATCTTCCTCCTCCTCCTTTTTCTTTTTTGCAGGCCAGTATGAAACAGCTTTAAAAAGAACCAAAGAAGCTTTGCAATTGGATAAGGAAAATCCTGTAAGTCCCCATCAGAGCGGTTTTCGTATGAGTGGGAAACTGGCCGTACCAGTAACGGTCAATGCATGGTAAGGTTATGGCAGGGATTTCGAATGTTTTTGTCGACATTACGGTACTGACACGGTCACAGTACGGTACGGTCAGTTTCCCACTCATAGGAAAACCGCTCTATAAACCATAAACATGCATTTAGTGTCGGTTCACATGAGAGAGGGTGCCCCTAAGTAGCAGGGATAATTCTTTTGTTTTCTTTTCTTCTTATTTACAGTGTGTTATTGACCATAAAGCTTCAACGCAAATAAAACATGCAAGCCACCTATCTTGGTTAGCCTTACATGGTTATTATAGGTGGCCTGTACCCAAAAATCCTGTTTTAATCTAATATTTCTTTTAAACGTACAAAATGTAAATATGTGGTACTAAATAAAGACATTGTTGTTGTTGTTGTTGGGGGACACAAAACAAAAGAGTTATCCATACTACATAGGGGCATCCTCTCTCATGTGAACGGGCCCTTAATGACACTAACACAATACACCCTTTTTTGTTTTCGCTTCAGGATCTATTCTGTATCAAGGCTTCGACGTATTTTTTACTGAAAGACATAGCAAAGGTAAATCAGGAAACCACAAGTGTCAGTTCATCCAAAGAACATCAGAACTCCCTCGCCATAGTATTTTACACGTTTCTACCAGTTAAAAATGTCCTGAGCGAAAAAGTAAGGCTCAGTAGATATTGATAATAAAGAACGCCACGTGTCAAGTGTCGCGTTCTGCATGAGACTGTACGTAGTACTTGCGCGCGCACTTTTTCAAAGTAACAAAATAAACAAAACTTGCCTAAAATGACCCACACAGAAATGATACGGATTGCACGCAGTGCAATTTTTGATATTTTTTGGTCATTTCATTTCATATTAGGCAATAAAAGATGTCAATTTTTCCATCTGGCTAAGTCCCAAACATACCTGTGCATGGCTGTTAAGAGGATTGTTCAAAGAAGTCAAGGTACTTACAATACCGTATGAAAAACATATCGACTATGTTGTGCTTTATGTACTTAAGAACGACAAAGGCCAAATCACTTGATGCACTTTTTTCTGCAACATTGCGAGGCGCAACCGTGTACGTGTACACCCCTGCAATGTTGCGCGCAACTGTTATAGCTAATGTATAAAGAACTCGAGAGCGTGTGATATCGGTGGATAAAGATCCGAGCCGAAGGCGAGTATAACACGCTCTCGAGTTCTTTACATTACTTATCAAACGTCTAGATGATATCATATTTGACCAGAATTTTGACTATTTTTGGCTCAGAAAATCCAAGTTAAAATTTATGCAAATGAACCAAAATCTTTATCCGATATTAAGGTCCACGTTATATACGGTAGTAATTTCCATTGTGTTAATGTTAATGAATCTAATGAATTATGAATGAGTTTGATAATGCTAGATACACGGTGCAACTGTGTTACGCGCAATATTGCAGTTGTAGAAGTTGCAAGAAAGTGTGCGTCGTCTGTCTTGGCCATTGTATGTCTGGCAAATAATTATATTAAATGTTTTTTTACTCCCAAACAATATCAGAGTCGCGTTTCCACATGATAAACATTTTTTTCTTCTTTCTCTATGGAAAAAATTGCATGTCATAAAAATAAAGACTTTGACATGGTAAAAGAGTTTGATATCTCAGTCAAGTATCTAATTCGGTTGTTTGTAAATGAACGAGAAAAAATGAAAATTCATGCAGTATAAATAACTACATTGATGCATGTTGCCTGTTTTTCTGGTTTTTTTTTAACAATTATCTCCATGGTTAGCTGAGTTCTACTAAGCGGTATCGGTCCAGAAATCACTGCTAGTAAAACGAGTCTCATTGGAGATGTACAGGACTGAAATCTGAATAACTTTGCTCCTAGGTTGCTTCTTTGGATTCTGCGTTTGCTTGCACAAAAAATGTCAACATATCAAAAGTTTACCACACTTTAGACAGGTAAAGTTTCTCATAACCTTGAGATAGTTTATTGCATGTCTTTGACTGGTCACTGAACCTGAACTGTCCGGGGGGGGGGGGGGGAGGGGGGTGGTATTGAACGTGAACTATAACATGAATTGAACCTGGTCAAGGTGCCAGATGAATATATATGAAGGGGACTAAGGGAACCAACAACAAAAAAGGCATGCCAGATAATCATCCAGCTGCATGTCGGCTAGGCCAAGTTGAAATCATAGAATGATAACGACATGAAAGTTTGAGACTAATCAACATTGCTGCTAAGGTATTTTAGCTTTGTGACGTCATCCAAAAATGGCTACCATGCCATTTTTAGTTTTTTGACGTAATACAAAATGGCTGCTTTAATTGAAGCTAGAATCAGATACAATCACAATGATATTCATTTTTTCTTCAGATATCTTCCTACACTAAGAGTTTCGCATACGACATATCCAGAAGATGTTTTTTGTGAAGCGGTCGACGATGACATCCAAAGGGAAAATGTTATGGCTAATTATATTGAAACAGCACCTTCTGGTACATTGTCAAAAAAACTATTTTTGCCATCAAAACTGGTCCAAAGCACAGTTCCTCCAGTGAAGACTATTGATGTACAAAGAAAGAAAAAGCCATTTTTGTGTGGTATGAGAACTTCTATTCACAGACAACTACCACAAACGATATCAAGGAGCAATGGAACCTCAAATGTTGATTATTTTGCAGACGATTTACGCACTAAATCTGCACCAGATGTCCGTAGACTTGACTTCTTTACACCCTTTGGACTTCCTTTGAGGCAATTAGAATTCAATAAGGGAGGTAGAACCGCTTTAGAAAGATCTGATCAAGAGAGCACTGTAACTTTTCATCGGTCTACAACGGTTGGATTTTTGCAAAGCAAACAAAGATTTGGAGGTAGAACTGCACTAGAAAAGCGTCCAAAATCTCGATCTAAAATTTGTTATAACACATTAAAAATTAGGGACATTCTCAGTGCCAGAGTACCACTCTAAAAGGAACTTTTCATTGATCGATATCATGAGCGAATTTTTCTTTCTTTCAAAAAACGTGAATCAAAACTGTTAATTTAGTCAACAAATATAAAACACTGATGACCAGTTTGTATAATTTATCAATTTATTCCGGTTACCATTACACTACATGCATAAATATACATAATTAAATTAGTGATTTTTTACACCGAAGAAAGGCCGGTAGGGTATTGAATGTCAGTAGGTAAGTGTCCTTTTTGCACAGCGTAATTTTTTCCACTCTTTCGTCATCTCTTGACAAAGGCTATGCTAGTAGTTTACTCGTTAGTGATCATTTACAGGTACATTTTACATTTAAAGTTTTTTTTTTAAGTTTTTTTTTTAAAGTTTTTAAAGTTTTTAAATCTTTACATTTTACATTTTATAAATTTATTTTTTTTTCAATCGATTAAAATATTTTAAACCAATCAGAGCGTGTGTAATATCTGATGACGTCATCCGTGCGTTTGTACTTTAATACATACGGTTCTCAGCCAATCAGAGCGCGGGTACTAAATTATTGTATAACAATACCTAGTACTTATCCGTTAGAATTAATAGCAGTAACTATTATGACGATCATAACGATGATTTAAGGATTTTTTTCGTATGACTCTGACCATGGCCAGCTTACTTCTCACTTGTTCGTCGTGTTTGGCGGTGGTATTTGATCAAAACCCAAACTTTGCATTGACATGCTATTAGACTTGTGATCATTTCCCTTCTTCTCCATCTCGTTCCCACAGGCGGTAACACCAATACTTCTCTGCGTGAAGCAGTGAAAGAAATCCATTTTCTCTGGTAGGATATCATTGGAGAAGAGATACTTCATCAAAAATGACAACCCTGTAACTGTGAGAAAAGCGCACACCATTGCGAGAGTACGGAACGGGAACATCTGACCGTGAACATCAGAGTAATACGGATACTTGATGACTGGCGGTAGAACAAGCAATGGTTCTCCACCCAAGATCCTGAGGACAAATCCAACGATGAATCCGGCCAAAGAGCCATATGTATTGACAAGTGGGACATAAATGACGCAGACAAGCTGGGGAAACAAGACGACGTAGACCAAATCGCTGCACAAAGCGAACCGCATTGAATGCGTAAACTGAGTCAACTGTAATGCTCATCAGGGTTACCAACGTTCCCACTATCAAAATGGATCCTCTAAGAACCCAGAGTAACTCATGGTTTGTTGCCTAGAAATGAATGTTGAAAGAATTCAAATTTATTTATTCAATGATTTGCCCTGGCCTGGAGTAAGTGACACAATAGGACAAGGGGTGCCTTACCCTTTAAGTTTAGGGTCACACACACACACAGCGAGATCTCTCTAATCTGTGTGGGTTCTTTTACGTCCTTACAATTGGGGTTGATTTGTAGTGTTTAACGTCCATATACGAGAAGACGTGAATAACTAACCATTTTTGGATGCAATTTAAAAGACAGCTCCTCCTCCTAGATTGCTTAAAGACCCTGGGGGCTGGTCCGACTGAGAATCAAACCCAATCTCCCGCTCACAAAGCAGGTGCTCATCGACCAACAGAGCCAACCGGAGGACAGTTATTTATTAGTCAAATGAAAGTAGAGTACGTGATTCTACTTTCAATAGTCTGCTTGTGAAGATTTTGGTACAGCGAAAGAGTGGCAAATGTTGAGGCCGGAGGATCACATGTCTCTTTGGTCTTGAAATCTCTGTGCGTGCCCTTCTGACTGAGGCCTACTTCGGGCCCTAAAGTCGCCTCAAGTCGAACAAGGTCACCTTAATTAAGTGGCACAAAGTCGCCTTAAATCGCGCAAAGCCGTCTTAAGTCCCATCAACCTTTTGGCCAATTTTTGCTTTAATCGCCTATAAAGTCGCTCTAAGTCGCCTTAAGTTCCCCAAAGTTACAGCGATTTTGGGGCCCGGAGTAGGCCTTGATTGAGCTTTTTTCGACATCATTTGATGGATGTTTTCAAGCAGTGATTCTAGAGGCTCTGCAGACACAAGCACAATTGTTGTACATCGGGTACCCTGAGCAGTGTGTTTTGACAAAGTGTCTTCTTTGTTTGTGAAAATGCATGGATGGATTTAATGTACTATACCTTAGGCCTGATTATTGCTTTGTAGATATTATGAGTAAACATACTACTGCAGGCAAGAAAACTTGAGTCCATAGATGACATAACAGCGGCAGAAACTGATCCAAGACCAAAGAAAGCTATGTAGTTTGGTGTGAGATGACGGAGCACTAAAGGAAGAATCAGCAATCCATCGGGTTTGAAGGGAGTGGCGGTCTCGTTGGTTACATTAACGCGCACTGCTTGGGATATATCAGTCCTGGACCAGTCTAAAACACAGAAAGCGTTGTCCAAATAATCAGATAGATAATTGTATAAATAATGTATAGTGATGATGTTACACTAAGTTGCAGGTTTTTACGCAACATTATTAGCTTAAAAGTCAGCGGAGTGTAACAGCGTGCGTCTGCAATTTTTAGTGTCGCATTGCATGCTGCGGCAGGTTTGAAACTGAACGAGTCGTACGTGCCATATTACACGTGTAGAGCAGTTTTCATATAACTGGCAAAATAGCACGGTCACGACACAATCTCGTATGTTTTCATAGACATTATAGCACGGAAACGGTCACGACACCGTGCAGTCGGGTTCCGGCCAGGACTACATACATACATACATACATAGTTTATTTATACACGGTAAAATCCATCAGTAGTAAGAAAATAGTACATCAAGGTATATTAAAATACATTAATAAAAAATATATGCAAAATACTGTTTTACATGATTGCCGTGTAGGAATCCAATGCCATTATTCGTGCACAAATATTCTATCAAGTTCTTTCTTAAAGTGCTGTAAGGATTTGGAGTTCCTTGCTGTTTGTGGTAGATTATTCCACAATAGAGCCCCGCTATAACTAAAACTGCGTTTAAGATAGTCTGTACGCGGCTTAGGTAAAGCTAGTTTCCCATTTAAGTCTCTTAGATGATAACATGTGCTATATTTATTGAAAACTTTTTGCAGATACTGTGGGGCTAAATTATTTAGAGACTTAAACATTAAGACTGCTTTCTGTTTCTTGCGTCTCACTGAAAGTTTATCCCAGCGCAAAGTGTCAAGAAGCGTATATGAGCGCGTTTCATAATTTGCTTTCATTACTATTCTAGCTGCGCGGTTTTGTAACTTTTGTATTTTGTCGCTTAATTGGCCACTTAACCCATCCCACACTGTACTGCAATAGTCAAGATGTGGCAGAATTAAAGCATTATATATCTGGACGGCAGTAGAGTGAGAGATAAACGGCCTCACACGTTTTAGAGCTCCTATAGCCGAGGATACTTTTTTGCATAATTCTTCAACATGAGTAGACCAAGAGAGACGATCATCGATCGTAAGGCCTAATGACTTCGTATGGTCAACTTTCTTAATTTCTTTGTTATCGATATTGATATGAATATCGTTATTTTCTTCGACGCGTAACTTTTGTCTTGAGCCTATGACCATGAATTCAGTTTTTGTGGTGTTGAGGCTTAATTTATTTGCTTTAAGCCAGCAACTAAGATTGTTCAGCTCAGAATTTATCGAAGTCTCAAGATCAGTCACTCTTCTACCGGAGATGCTAATGCTTGTGTCATCTGCAAACATTTTTGCTGTGGCTACGGTTAGGCTGTTGGGCAGGTCGTTTATGTATATTAAAAATAGTAACGGCCCGAGTATACTGCCCTGTGGGACTCCACAACTTATTGTACTTGCGCTTGACAAAGAGTCATTGACTAAAGATTTTTGGCTTCGATTTGTTAAATAAGAACAAAACCATTTAATGGCATTTCGTTCCACTCCATAGTACTCAAGTTTACGTAACAGGATATCATGGTCGATGGTGTCAAAGGCCTTTTTTAGATCGATAAATACAACACCGTTTAGAAGGCCTTTGTCAATGTTAAATGACCGCCTAAAGTCGTTTAACTTTGGGCAACTTAAGGCGACTTAGGGCGACTTTAGGCAGTTTAAGGAAAAATTGGCCAAAATTTTGCCGGATGAAACTTAAGGTGACTTTGTCCGATTCACGGCGACTTTAGGGCTCGGAGTAGGCCTGGTACCTTAAGGCATCAGGATCTATACCTGTTGATACTCCTACTGCTCCAATCAAAACAGGTGGGATAGTCATGATAAAAGCACCAAGTGCACCAATGTACGTCACAGTTTGCGCGATTTTAGGATTTTTACAGGCAAGAACTCTTTGGAAGTACATTTGCCATGGTAAGCCTCCGAAAATCTGCAACAAAAACGAACTCTAGTGGAAAGGTGAAGCGTAAAGGGAGATCAGTGGCAAATCGTGAGTGTATCCCTAACTACAATACTCCTTTGCAATAATTGCTTTGTATTCATATTTGAGCATTCTTTTGACTAGAAAACCGGAACAAACCGTCAAATATTACTCCAAAAAGCCACAAATAAAATAGGACTATTCCTCCTTGAAGTACTAAATAGTGATCATGATTGAAGAAGTCCCTATAGTCAAAGTTGTTATCTGATTTGATAGACTGGACTTGTTTCCACAGCCCAAACTGCCCTTGATTGTGAGAGGACTGAAATCAATTGTGTATTTCAAGAAAATATCCATATACCCCCACCACGGGAGATATTTCGTCCTACACCCATCCTTTAAAAATTAATAATGGCGGGCAATGAAGTGAAACCAATGGCTTTATTCTTTGTTGTCAATCACATTGAGCATACCAAAAGAAGATAGACGTCGATCCAGTTTCCATAGTTTTCTGGCCGAGCGCCCAGCCACGTTGAGGATGTGGACGAAATGCTGGATACAGCTTTATTTGTCATAGCAAATGGAACGCTTAGCCACTGAAATGAAAGATACGTGATGGTGAATGATTGATTAATCGAACTTATGGTCATTTCAAAATATAATAAAAGGCACCTAGAAAAAGTGTTAAAAAGGATGGAACTACAGAAGTAGTCACAGTTAAATCATTTCCAAATTATATAAATTGTTGGCATGACTGGGGTTTTGGCGCGGGCGGATATTATTAAAAATGGTTGCCCACAAGATTCCGTAGCAGTGTTGCTGGGAGTAATAAACTTGGGACTGAGAGTCATGTGGTTGGACAGCTTTACGGCTTAAACAATCGAGCCTTGTCAGACAGATAGTCACAGATTTACCTCCACCGCGATCTTTATCCTCGACATTTCTACCAGACTACCCCTAGAAAGTGTGGGGGAGGGGTTGGATGAAAGGTCCAATCAATTTGGCCCTTGACAGAAAGGCGTTAACAAACTTACCAAGCCAATGAACATAGCGAGGAGTTGAAGTACGTCAGTGTGCGCCACAGAGTAAAGTCCTCCAATCAGAGTATAAGAAACAACAATACATGACGACACGATCACAGATAATTGCCTGCCCAAACCAACGACAACACTAACAGTAGCACCAAGAGCAGAAAGAATGGCTGCACTCCAGAAGATCTCTCCTAAATTGTCTAGTACATAGCCCGGAACGCGCTGCATTCTGATTGGCTGTCGTCCGACCTTGCACAATTGAACACCATTGGTCAATTTCTTTGTCTCCCCGTGTCAATATGGCGGACCAAGATGGCGGCCGAAGAAGACAAAGAAAACGCAGAAAATCAATTTTCTTGCTTCGAAAATGCAAACATTTGTCAAGACGAAACTTGCAATGGAGTAATGAAGCATTGCCACTGCAACATATGCTTCTTCAAAACTCAGAATGTATGTATAGTGGAAATTTGACGGTTTTTGACGCGAGAGTACCAGCTTTTTTGCCTATTTTGTGGAAAACAAAACTGCAAGAACCAAAACGAAAATGCCAACAAAAAGTCCTCGAGGAAAGTTCTGATCAGTGTTTGATATTTTGCGCAGTCGGTCGCTAGATGATTTTGTTATTTAATCTGTAAAGGCTCTTGTATAGCGTTTTTAAAACTGTTTTGAATCATTTTTTATTTCCTCGAAAAATTTCTGAAACTGATAAACTTGAACAATGCAATCACAATGCACATTACGGAAAACGTAAAAACACAATAATTCAACATGATTGTGACAGGGCTGTTACTAACCCCCTCATAGACCCAAAAAATTCAAATCAACATGAATGTAATACAATTTTTCTTGTGTATAAGTAGATAACATTTCATAATTTTGTTGCTGTTTAAGTGTGTGAAAGCTTAGAGTAAGAGTAGCTTAGATGTGCTACCATTTCCCTTATAATAATTTAAAGATATCCATAACATACACACACAGACATATAGTAACAGGGTGAACATTTCCTACACTTTCCTACACTTAAAAAGATAAAGGTATTTACAAATAAATTTACAAGAGGGGGCATGCAACATTGGTTTCAAAAAAGATATTTAAAAAAGTCAAAGCTGTCAATGAGACAACTCATGGATACTGCACAAAACCAATGAGTAAAGCAAAAGTCAATTAAAAAGGCATACAGTAACTCTAGGACCAGCACCTGGCCTTACCTTACTTTCAGGACAAGCTCTTGGTGCCTGCCAGCCTCAGAGAGGTGTCCACACTAGCTAGTTTCATTTCAGACAATATTGGACCATCTAAAAGGAAGTGCTCAAAGCAGGCTGGAGGATTTGTGTAATAATAGGCTATTCAGTTACACATTTTTTTATGCCATAAGAAAGTGATAGCAATAACTCACATAACAACATAATAATCCTTTGGAGTATGAGTGAGTCAAAAAGGTATTCAAAAAATGGTATTCAAATTTCCAAAAGGGAAGGGATGTGTCCCCTTTGCCCTAACCTAAATCCATCCCTGTTTTCTGTGAAAGAGCAATACCATTATGCAAAAGTTAATTGAAGGATAGGGATAAGAGGGAATACATGCAAAGACGTGTGTGGACATGCACATAAACAGCATGTGCAGTTTAAAACTAGTCCATGATAAAAGGATATTGGTCAATATTTTACTGAGTATTCTATTTAAGGGGAACCCAAAAAGTCAGTTGTAAACCTTTAAGAAATTGAAGGGTTCCCTGTGAAAATGACCTGAGTGACTTTTTGATGGATGTCCTGAGATTAATTTTTCCAAAATAGGAAAGTTAATTATACCATTGAAAAAATATCATCAATAAAGTCACTTAGGCCATTTTCAAATGAAACCCTTCATGAAAATCCTTTCAGGTCTCAAAACAATTATTATGAAAATGGAATTGCTGCTTTGCAGTAAAGCAAACGGAATGAATGACTGTACCAAGGAATATCTGCATTAATTAGTATTACAACCCTTTATCTATATTAATATGCACATAAATTTTGTGTGCATATGGTGCACATTATTTTCTTGTTTGTAGGGTAATAGCCATCTTAAAGTTCACATATCTTCATGTAAAAAGACTGTGAAGGAAGGAAATAATGAGTTTAATATATGCATGCATAAAAGACATTTTTCAAGAACAAACCTATCAGATAACCATGAGATTCAATACACACATTCTCATAAGGAGCCAGAACCGATTTTATGGTTGCTATGATAGTATTACAATCCAATTAAAATATGTCAACACGTTTAACAAATAATCCTGTTAAGTTAATTACAATATGTCAGTACTGTTGACAAGTTGTTCAATGAAGTAGCTTTGTTGATCGATGCATTCGTGTTGTAACATGAGTCATTTCTTCATGCCGGTAATCATGACTGAAAATTTTTAAAATATGTACACCACTAATACCAAGAGTTTATAGCTCTCTTCTTGACTCAAACAAAAGCTGGTGGGCACTATACAGCACAATTTGTGGTCAGGTTCCAAAATGATTTCACAGAGCAGTTCTTGCCGTAAGAATTCCTTCAGAAATACGGTCAATTTCTTTGGAGGATTTGCAGGAAATGGCGGGCAAATAGACCATCGAGTGTTTGGCGCCCAAAAGAAAGACGATGTCTACGTGGGAACCAGCTTCTATGTACTTGCTGGGATACTTCGACAAAATTCTAAAACGTTATGCCTGAGCGACCAAGATTTTAGAATCTTGAGAGATCGCCGGGTAAATGCCTTCGACCTCAGCAGTGGACCGACAGAGGGGCTATCCGTGTCCCCTCCAAAATTAGTTATGACGTCCCGCCAAAGAAAACGAGAGCTGCTTAACCGGCCTAGAAGAGAAGTATCAGGAGTCTCCTGACGGAGTTTAGCTTTATATCAAATTTTAGTCGAATTGAAAATTCGAAAGCTGAGAAAATAGACACGGGCTCTTGCACCCATCTTGTCGAAAGAGTCGTATTCCCTCACAGTACCCGACTGCATGGGTATTTCTTTACTTTAAACTGCAAGCGAGACTTGCCCGGCCGACTGACGGGAAGAACAAAGGTAAGAGAATATAAAATCGTATAAACCATTCATTCTACGATGAACGAAATCAAGTAAAATTATGGATATGATTAATTAATAATATAATTAAATTTTACGGCATGTTCCAAAGATATACATATTTCCTTAATTTCCCTACTACTTATGCAGCTACATGTATAATGAAACTGAATAGCAACTGTGTAATACAGTAAATGAGAGCGTTACTCTGATAAATCAGCAATATGTATAATGAAGCAGTCACAGACATTCCGCATAACTAAATTAAGCTGGGAATCAGTCACTCTGATAAATCAGCACTGTGTACCAGGCAGACACAGGCATTCATTAGTACATTAAGCTGGGAATCAGTTACTCTGATAAATCAGCACTGTGTACCAAGCAGACACAGGCATTCATTAGTACATTAAGCTGGGAATCAGTTACTCTGATAAATCAGCACTGTGTACCAGGCAGACACAGGCATTCATTACTACATTAAGCTGGGAATCAGTTACTCTGATAAATCAGCACTGTGTACCAAGCAGACACAGGCATTCATTAGTACATTAAGCTGGGAATCAGTTACTCTGATAAATCAGCACTGTGTACCAAGCAGACACAGGCATTCATTAGTACATTAAGCTGGGAATCAGTTACTCTGATAAATCAGCACTGTGTACCAGGCAGACACAGGCATTCATTAGTACATTAAGCTGGGAATCAGTTACTCTGATAAATCAGCACTGTGTACCAGGCAGACACAGGCATTCATTAGTACATTAAGCTGGGAATCAGTTACTCTGATAAATCAGCACTGTGTACCAAGCAGACACAGGCATTCATTAGTACATTAAGCTGGGAATCAGTTACTCTGATAAATCAGCACTGTGTACCAAGCAGACACAGGCATTCATTAGTACATTAAGCTGGGAATCAGTTACTCTGATAAATCAGCACTGTGTACCAGGCAGACACAGGCATTCATTAGTACATTAAGCTGGGAATCAGTTACTCTGATAAATCAGCACTGTGTTCCAGGCAGACACAGGCATTCATTAGTACATTAAGCTGGGAATCAGTTACTCTGATAAATCAGCACTGTGTACCAAGCAGACACAGGCATTCATTACTACATTAAGCTGGGAATCAGTTGCTCTGATAAATCAGCACCATGAGTAATTCATACATAGTGGGATTTAAACATTTTAGGATGCGAATTATATGTTGACGAAAAGAATAAAGATATTTTCGGTCAAGATATTATAGTTTTAATGTGTACTTTCTCTTTCTATGTGCATGCATGTGGTACATGCTATTAAGTTAATGTAGAATTTTTTGTGCTTATGGGCTTCACAATATGTTGCCTGAATCAAATCTAGCAAAATGTAACATAAATTCATATTTTCCATTATTCATGAACAGATTTTACTAATGCACTGGCAAAGCCGCGGCACACGAGATTTTGGAAAACACGCAAATGTTTGAAGCGCGTAAATACAGGAAAATCGAGCTATTCCATCGTGTTATGTTTTCCCAATTCACCTTGAAAATCCCCCCAGCCAGGAGATTCGGGTTTTTTTTCTACTCATCGAAACGGATGTGAATATTACAAAGTATTAGTGAAAATTCCAAAAATTATAGCTAACATTTCTTTGAAGCCCGTTTGTCATGCTAGTGTTATCTTGTTATCTTAATTGGCTGATGACAGTTAAAACACAGTCGCGGCAGTTCAAACGTCAATCTTAAAGGATTAGTGGTACCAAAAAATCTTAAGAATTCGGGAAAATTTCCCGAATTCATTCCGTTGTCAAGCGGTTCTGGCTCGTTATGGTTTGAAGAGTGCAATATACCCAAGGTTTGCAGCTTGGTCAAAAAATACCTTTTTATACTTTCTTTCAATTGATATATTATCTCATTGCTATATTCTAACAATTTCATATACTGGCCACTTCTTATCGAAAGTGAAGTGCTGCAAGCGATACTTTTGTCAGTTGTCTCGCCATCTTAAATTCTCTATTCTCTCTCTTTTCACTTTCCAAAGCATGATGAGCTCCTGTCTATACCAGAATCCTTTTCAAAGCCCTTTCATGTACAAATAGTTTAAATTCCTACAAGAACACAAACAATAGTTTTAATTAGTGAGCTACTTGAAAAGGATTCTGTTATAGAGAGATGGTAATATGTAATCACACCTGGGGCTTATTCCCTTCCCATTTTCATCTATTTTATGATGTTCTGATTAAATGAGAGAATATTTTGTGAAAAGCAAAGGAGTTTTACTCAAAAATCCACTGGCACAAAATTTGGTGAAGCAACAAGATATTTGACTGTTTTGATAAGAAATCTGGAAGCAACATTTGCTAATTGTTTTTGAAAGCAATGTTCTGAAGGGATAGCATTTGTGTTAATGTAAAGTATGTAAAATTTTTGTAGCAAAAATAGAAAACATCTTAAATATCTATCTATTAGAATAATAGAAGTACATGTGATAAAATGATGTATACAACAGTTCATGAACGCAAGAGTGTGCAAGATTTTACACAACAATAAAGAAACACGCTCATCCGGAAAAGAAGAGAAATGAAGCCAGCTGTTTAACTTGTAATCTATACATGATTCTTTTCACCATGTACTGATGGGAATATTATGATTCTATTAATAAAATAAATGCCAAAATTTGTAAAGTAAAGTACCCTGATCCTCTAGTTGCAATCGCATCTATGATTGGGTCGAGGAATGCTAATGACAAAAAAATATTAATTTAGCCTATCAATACAAATACACAAGTACAACCTTTATTTAAACGAGTGAAATTTATACGGAAATCGTCTTTGAAACTGAATCAGTCATCAAAAATGACTTGCATTTCTAACTTTTTTATCTGAAAGACTTACGTACACATGAAAGCTAAGCTCATTTTTTCGTCCATTTTTGAACTGCAGTGTGCAAAATTCGTCAGGTAGTCTTCACAAGTGTCTGCTCGATCGTCACACTCCCATCTAGTTTCAGTGTACACACCTTGGATTAATATTATCAACGCTACTGTTTGAAAAGAGCGAACTAGACGTCCTTTCCGCATTGAGCAAAACGTCCGCCATATTGACACGGGGATACATAGTTCCCAGTCCCGACCGAGCCATGGTGTGCAAGAGAGTCACGTGACAGGGCTATGTACTAGTCAATAAAACTGCTGGAATGAACATCAATCCACCAACAACAGGGCCAAATTTTTCTTGGAAGGGATCAATCATTGTCACATATTTGTGATTTCGTAAGGCTTTAGCAAAGAACCTCCCAGCTAAAGAAAGCAGTTGAGAAAAGCGTTATTCAAAACGAGTTTAAAAGATTCCACGAGTTTAATCAGACAGTCAGCGGTCGCGTGCTACATTTCAATCTCGTACCCAGATCAGATCCTGCGTTCTACTTGGTCAGCAGTACAGAGCCACGGGGTACGTGATTGGTTACGCCACAGGGAGCCCACCTATTGTTTTGTTAAAAAAAACTCAAAAAGCGCGAAAAAAGGGCGAAAATAAATGAAAAATAGCTCTAAGATAAAATAAAATAAATTGTCCGAGGGAGACTGGGATCGAGCAGATCGAGCTACTACTTTTTAAAAGAAGTATAGATGGGCTCTCTGTGGCTACACTGAGTGACTCTAGAGTTGAGTAGAGTTTAACGGGCTACCAGGAGTTAGGTGAGGTTTTGGTGAAGTTCGTATAATTGAAACTAAAAAGTGATTTTGCTTTAAAGATTCTGTCAAAAGGAGTATTGGAATTGCAATTTGAAGCAGCTTTTACCAATGCTAGCTTTTAGATTTCCACAATTACCGTAATTAAATTCTACTGGGAGCCAAATTTATTTTTGGATACAATTTGGGAAATTAACTCCCTATATAAGTGCTAATATCGAGCTAAAATTACACGACCACTTCTAAAATTAACGACGAAAATGTCATCTCGTCACCAAAGTGTCATTGTAGCAGTCAGAATTGTATCGACTTTAATAATGATTCTAAAAGATCGCAGAAAAGATCGGCTGACAGAAACGGAAATGATCAGAAACCAAGTGATCCGCACCGCAAAAATGAGTCAAATGCTAAAGCGCAAACTACAACTTGAACTGAACTTGTAGTTTTGATATAATCTCTCAGAATCTCTGGTTTAATGCTTATAGGGTGGGGTACTTACATAGCGTGCATATCATCTAACGAGTTTTGAGCGCTGGTCAGAAAACGTAAGACTCGCAAGAAGCGATCATAGAGTGCCACTCTAGCTTTTTGGGTGCTTGGCAACCAACAAGGGCACGTTAAACCAAGACTTTGCATATCTGAATCGCTTTCGCTTTTCTTCATTTTTTGTAGTTACCGGCTTGTTATCAAAAACCCGCAAAATATATATCGCCTAATATAAATGTAAAATTGTCAAACAAAGAAGTCGAAACAAGGATGTGAGATCTGGGAATCGAACTAGGGACCTCTCGCACCGAAGGCCGCGCACTAACCAACTGTGCCATCCTTGCTCCTCCAAACTGCCTAGCAAAGCACCAATGCTACGTCCTGCTAACATAGTTTCTTCTTCATCCTTAGATCTTTTCCGTCTGCCGGCCCAGATGCCGATAGCAAGAATTAACACATAAAATACTATAATTCCTACAACGCCGACAACATATACTGCCATCTTCGCTTTGAGACAAAACTAAAAGAAAACAAATTACTGAGGCCCCGTTCACACTACAGTTTTAGATCGATCTGAGTTCGATCCAGCTTGAAGCTATGTACTAGACTGGATCGATCTCAGATCGATCTAATGCTGTAGTGTGAACGGGGCCTCAAGGTCAGCTGCAAATGTTTGATTTGAAAGTTAGTAATATTAGCAGAGATATATATATAGTTACTGGAAAGTTGTGTGGGGAGTTGAAGTGTCCAACAGAGCACGGAGTTTCAGCCAAATTGAAAAACGTTTTTGTAATACAAACGACTGATTAGATTTTTGACCATCACCTGGAAACTCGTTTAATCACCAATGGGACCTCTATATAGTGACCACCCTTGGAACCTCAAAGTTGCCTCTTTATAGCGATGTCATATATATACTAGCATTTGTGTGAGCGAATACGTACTTTGAACTCATTTAAAAGCGGCTGCTATATGTAGAAGGGCAAATAAGACCCGCGAAAATCAAAGTCACTTCTTGATTATAGCGTTGTTGCACAATAACAGTTTTTGATATTAATAACAATTTAAGAAGGGTAGCCACAAAGTCGGAGTCCAGGACAGACGTCGAGTAGCCCTTTTTGACAAGCAAGCTTCATTTGCAAGCTTCGCCTATGAGTGAACCTAGTTAATGTAAGACCACAGGAATCCCAAGCTCATTATTTGTGGCATTCGAACAATGGAGAAATGGTGCATTTTAGAGATAAAGATCAATTACGTTTTGTGATGCTGTGCATCCCACGCCAGGCTCAATTCCACCTGGGCACGCGAGTAAACGCACCATTGAGCGTCTAGTTTAGCTTGAATATGGATCATAAGTCCTAAATATAACCCGTGGGACCCCTACAACATTTATTTTCTGGGCTGTTGTTTGTTATTTATTTAGGGTATGCTCGTAAAATTCTGCTTCCGGTTTATTTTTATTTTTTTATTCTAACTTCAGCCATTCAGAAAACGGTCCTAGCTATTTCGGGCGATGCCTGTATGACCGTGGGTTCTTGGGACGAGAATGCCCTGGGCTCCCTGCCTTGGGTTTCCTGTGTTAACTCTAAGGTGATCTTTGTTTTTGTCACGTGACTGTGAGGAGGGCTTGCATGCTCTGTGTTTTTGCAAAATTTTAACATGTTTTCATGTGATGATCTTTAGAACGACGATAGCCAGTGGATCTGAAGATTATTTATTGCTGATTTGAACTCAAAATTACTTAGAAAGTGTAAGGAACCCGTACGAATTTACGTTTGCGAGTAAGTTAAGCTTAATTGTTTTGATGCAATATTGAAACCGATTGAAAGTGAAAGTGAAACGACTGGTTGAAATCGCTACACAATGGGCCAGAATAATGTCCGTTTTCTCAAGCTTTTGGGCAAAGGGAGTTATGGCGAAGTCTACAGAGCGAAATGGAATGGTCAACTTGTCGCTGCTAAACGAATTCATCCTCTTCTTGTCCATTTTGACTGCAACAATGGCGTGGTTGCAAAATTTGTCGAGGAGTGTGAACTCCTTCGCCGTTTGAAACACCCTAACATTGTGGAGATGCTTTGTATAATCACCGAGGACAAAAAGCCTCCAATATTAATCACCGAGCTTCTTGATTGTGACTTGAGCAGCCATTTTAAAGAGCGAAATTCAGAGTTACTGATGGAAGAACTTGTGGCCATCATGCTTGATGTGGCAAAAGGACTGGAATATTTACACGAACAAGATCCCGCTATTATTCACAGAGATCTCTGCCCTAAAAACATTCTACTTGATAAAAGTAACCCCTTTTCTATTAAAGCGAAAATTGCTGACGTTGGACTTGCAAAAATTCTGGATGAAGGCAGTAAAGATTTTTCACCTGTTCCTGGCACACAAGCTTACATGGCGCCTGAAACATTTGCATGTATGAACTCTGGTGTGGCAAACTATTGTACATGTAAATATGGAACTGAGATTGACATTTTTTCGTTTGGAATGACTCTACTTGAAGGGATACTTGGAGACACGCCGTGCCCAAAAGAAAATCCCTTGGCGAAACACGAAGGCAAGTTGTAAACACATTAATCTTGTAAAATGTGAATGTCATTTTAATTTTTTGTTTCTCTTTGCCCTCTGTATAAAGTAATATTTGGCTGGTCTTTTAAAATTTGTTGGTTTTTTTTAAATAAATTGAATTTGTTTCTGTTTTTTTATTATTTTTTAATGTCGTTCTCCACTGTCAGACTTGGGAGTGAGAGGTGGGGTGACTTTGTTACTATGTTTGGTCACCCTGTGTATACCACTACAGATTTTTGACTACAACAATTATGGAAAATATCCAGTTTGAAAATTATCCAGTGTACGCAATTATTTGGTACCTTGGTATGACAAATCTCTAAAGGAATCTTGCAAAAATTTATTCATTCTCTTGTGATACTTTAGAATAAAGTCAAAACTCCCTGCGACCACTCTCGTAAGTGACCAGCTCTAGTTATGACCACCACTCTAAAACCCTGTTAGAATTGTCACCCAAACTCTGTACTGATTGAAAAGCTTGTACATGTAGGCGACTACTCTCTTTGTGACCAGTACTTGGAATTACCAACTAGTCTTTTGCTTTGTTTTCGAGCCTTCATAGCCTAGATGTATAATTATGTTAGTTTGTGGTATAATTAATGTACATTCTGATCACAAATAATAGAGTTTAAGTTTATTCCTATCTCTTTTTTTTTCCTTCTTTTTTCTTTTTGGAATGGTAATCTGTGTATTTGCACTTATTACCTGGCTAAATTGTGAAGGTCATTCCGATGCATTTCTTATTGAGTGATATTTTATACCAATATGACATGAGCAACTGGTTCCAAGTAAACTTTCAATGACAAATATATTAGCCAATCACAAAGTTCTTTTGGAATCAGAGTAAGAGTTAATTACCGAGAACCGAGGCAATAAGCCATATAAAGCCCTAGGGCTTTATAGGCTTATTGCCGACGTTCGAGGTAATTAACTGGCTTATTATATGATTGAGGAGGTTTTCACACTAAAACAATCCCAAATGACATTAACTATCTGATCACTGTTTCTGAATCCCCAGAAGAAAATCTTAAACAATTGCTTTTCAATTCTATTCACGGTGAAGTTAACGAACACTATTATAACAGACAAAATGATTTTTTGTTGATAAGTTTCCATCAGTTAGCTCAGTAGTATAGAGGTTAAAGGCGGGTATAGGTGTGCAGAAGGTCTCGGGTTCGAACCCTAAAGTCATTTCTCAAGAGATTTTTTTTCACCAAAATTGGTTACTTGGTGTATGATTTCGGGGCTCAGTAGAAAATTTCTAAGTCTAACATCCAAATTAAGATGACCTAGGGAAGTATGGCCCTCGTAGGAGGGCAATATCTGTATAATGCCCTTGAATTCATAATGACTAGGGAAATACGCAATATAAAGCCCTACAAATAACAAAGAAAACCAACTCAATCATATAATAAATACAGTTAGAACACAGTTTGTGTCGATCACTTTTCAGAAGAAAGGAGTGTTTTCTGGATGTGACAGGTTTACTTATTTGTCACTCTGATTTATATGGGAAAACATCATCATCACAAGTATAATCTGGTCCATTGTGTTATTGTTTTGTCTCAGGTGGTTTATGTAATTAAAACATTTCTCTTATGTTTGTATAAACAGATGCTACAATCCATTCACAGTTATATGCAGACTTACAAGCAATGCGTGACAATAACCCTTTGCGTAAACTTGTCTATGACTGTTTAGAAGATGATCCACACAGAAGACCTAGAGCTGCACAGATTGTAAAAATACTCAGTCATCCTACACTAATGACAGGTAAAACAGTCTACATAAACAGTTAACAGTGGAACCCTGTTGCATTTTATGGTCCCTATACATTGTGGCCAACCCCATTATTTACAGTGATTTTAGATATTATCTGACCTTATTGTGACCTTCAAACAGTTCAGTCAAATTGGTTCTTGTCCTTTGCTTCCATAACTTAATACAAAAGTGTCATTTGTATGGAGAGGTTCACACCTTATGTAAGTGGCACCTTAGATAAGGCACGTCTTGTTTTTGGTCCTATAAAATAATGGCCCTAATGTCTGAGGTCACATAATATGAAAAATCAACATAATTAATGTAGGAAAAAGGGGCTCTATTAATGAGGCTCCACATATTCTCTACCCAGTAACAGTTGCCATAACAACCATCTTTTCCTAGCAACACCTCACTTAGCGACTACCTCTACCTGGTAACACCTTCCATAGCAACCACCTCTTCCTAACACTACCTTACTAAGCAACCATTTCTTCCTAGTAATAACATACCTAGTAACCATCTCTTTATAGCAACACCTTTGCAACTACTTGCCAGCAACATCTTCCCTAACAACCACTCTTCCTAGCAATACCTCACATAGCATCCACCTCTTCATAGCAACACCTTAGCAACAATATGCCATGACCATCTTCAGCAAATATCTCTTCTTTATTATGATGATGATATATTGAAAAGTTATTACACTGTCCTAGCAACATGGTTCTTAGCAACTACCTCCCAGTCATCCCCCCCTCTGGATGATGCTCTTTCTTCAGAGTTTGAGTGATAGGAGTTTGGGCTTCCTGGAAACAATTGTTGTTAAGCTTTAACATTTTCTAATACATGTAACTACTTTACGCCATCAGTTCTTGTGTGTTTTAATCGCACACGGCTCTCGACCAATCAGAGCATGCGTAATAAAACAATTATTAAATGATTTTCTAATTCGCATTTTTACGTCTTCTGTGTATCTATTAGAGTACAGATGCAAGGGTAAAAACAAATCGGTTCTATATCAAAATATTTCAACCACTCAGAGCGCGTGATATTCTGGATAATATTCTGTGACGTCATCCGTGCATCTGTACTTTAATCAAACACGGCTTTGCAACCAATCAAAACAAGTGTTATGTATACCAATTCTTGATCAATTTTCTAATTCATTTAGAAATCGTTAAGTACGATTTCCAGGATGTAAAAAAGAAAGTTTGCGAGGACTTTGATCGCTGGATTCCCGTACGAAGACGAACAATACGTGAATTAGAAGAAATGAACTTAGAGGAGATGACGTCAGAATTAGACGACATTCACCGCAAAACCAACATAGCAACGGCTGCTGGTGCGACAACTTCTGTGGTTGCCACGGGCATAGTTGTTGGTGGATTCGTAAGCTCTTTCTTCACATTCGGTGCCACTATCCCAGTCATGATTGCAGGCGGAGCCGTAGCAGCCGCTGGTGGGCTGACAACTTTTGGCGCCAAAATGTCGGAAATTCTCCTATCGCGGATCAATATTAAGAAAGTTGAAGACACGCTTGCTGAGGATAAAGTGGAAAGTGAACACCTTAGAAAGAGCATGGAGCTGTTTGATTCTCTTATTTCTAAAAATGTTCAAAGGTGAGCTCATTTGCATTAGGGCAGACCTTGCCGCATGGTCATCTGCGTAGCTACACCCTCAGGGGAGAGGAGGGGAAGGGAGGAGATCGGTGGTGCTTGTCACGCTCTATATATTTGAGCCTGGTGTTTAGTAGGCCAGCGGGCGTTCATTGAGGCTAGATATTTTTACTGCACTCATTTTATGCACGAATTTGATTTTGGGATGCATAAAGTGACGCTGAAACAAAAAGATTACTTCGTCACAGTTACTCATTACTATAGACGTCTTGAATAACGATGAACTTGATGACGGTAGTGATGCAAGGTATTTTTTATTATTTATTTAAGAATATTTGATACGGACGAAACACTTAGCAACATGACGGATCTTCCCTCAGATGGCATTACCAATGTCATGGAACACTTCCAACAAATCACTGGCGTCAAAATCATGGAAACCGAGCAACTGGACCCACTTAAGAGCAGTGCCAGGGCTGTTGGAGCTGTACTTTCTGTAACTTCTACCAGTGTAACAGCTTCTACTGCAGGCGCACGAATTGGGACAGCGGTATTCGACACTTTGTCAGTCGCAAGTAGGGCAACACATGTCGCGGGATTTGTGGCCAGCGTCCTTACCTTACCAATAGATGCGTACTTTTTGGTAAAATCGGTGCGCGAGCTAAGAAATCAGTCCCCATCAGAGGTAGCGGACAAAATCCGTACGATACAAAGCAAAATGGTTTGCCCTCATGAAGGTGACATACCAACACTTGTGGAAGCGTATGTGGAATCGAAGGTGGCTGAAGAAGCGAGATCTCGCTTAGCTGCTATACAGGAACAGTGTGATAATTACGACATGGTTACTGATCTCGATGGACTTTTACAGGAGCATGATCAGTTAAGTTCCTCTGGAAAACTAAGCTTCAGTTCACAATGATTATCTCGGATAATTCAGTCACAAAAATATAAAAACCCATATCGTTATAAATATAAAAACCCATATCATTATATAAGGAAAGATGGTGTAGTCAGGGCGTGGTCCAGTCCACGTACGGCTAAGCCTCTTACCCCATGTCGGAGATGGTGATTGTGGACATGACGAATGGAAGGGGCGGATTTAGGGGAGGGGTGTAGGGGGTGCGCATCCCTTCCTGAGACAACTTTGAGTCCTATTTTTCTTAATATTTTTCCAAAATATCCTCTCAGCAGTTTCCAATCTATATGATGGTGCATCCCTTCCTGAAGATGGTGCACCCCCTCCTGGATCCGCCCCTGAATAGTGAATTCCGTCCTTTACCCCTTTTGAGTAATATACCAAAGTTCATTTGATGGACTTATTTTACACTCCTAGTTTCTATCTTTATCTGCTGACAATTGTTAGACCTACCAGGAGTGGGGTAAGAAATCAGTTTTATCTTACTGGGCTGGAAAACACATTTATAGTAAATAATTAATATAATAGTTTTTTAGCGTTTTAACAGCTGATAACTTCGGTAGCAGTGATGTAAAATGACAGTTTTCTTTTTATTAAGATTATTTTTAGTTTACCCATCACTGCCTGATAGTTTTACTGGGATAATTTTTTAATTGACTTTTTAAATCTACTATATACGTGACATAAAGTATTATGAGTAATTTGGATTTCTTCGTAGCATAATCTTAAGCTTCCCTGGGAAGACAACACCCCTCCCCTTCTTTTCCAAAGAAGGCTTTGCAGATTAACGTGTAGAGATACTAAAATAGTAATATTAATTTTATCAAGATATCTACTCAAAGTAGTTTGTAACATACGAATATTGTCGTTATCTAGAAAGGATGAAATCATTAAATCTAAAGTAAATCATCCATTTTTATCAAGGGTTGCTCATGAGAACTGTCAGGAGGAGGGGAGGGGAGGGTTAGAATTTTGTCTAAGAGTAGAGTATATAGAGTATATGGAGGGGGATTTAAATACCTTGTATGTTATAGTTTATAACAGCTGTTTTAATATCTGATTCAGTTCCTCTGTCAGTTAAATGACTAGTTTTATCACCGGTTAGTATAACTCTGATATTTAAGAAATTGTACATAACTTTCAAAAGTATAGGGAATAAAGGGTAAACGAAAAGAAAATTGAGTTAAATTAATAACTATTTGAGTGTTCAATGTCTTCTAGCGCTTGCGCACTAAATGAAGGACACTAGCCTCACACACACTACACTACGTACATTCTAATGTTCTATGCACACAACATTTCAGGGCTATTCTATCGAAGAATTCTTTAGCGATCGACGTATATTAACGATCCGAAAACGTACGATAAATACTTCGTGGTTACTTCGTGCTACATCGGTCGCCGTTTAGATATCGATCTGCTAACACCTCACTGAGTGAGTGAGTGAGTGAGTGAGCGAGCGAGTGACACATTTGCATATCCAGAGTCCTCACAATAACTCGTTTCTATGCTTCGCATATCCACGAGTTAAAAACAAAAGGTTGAGAGTCTACTGACTAGTATGCGTACTATATTTTCACAAGGTAAATAAAATCACTCTACCATGTAGCACTAAATTTTTGTAGAGCTTAATTTTGCTGATAAGCGATTTTTTTGCAGTTGTAGGAACTGTAGGAACTGTAGGAACTCTTTGTGCATTTGGAAAAGATTGCCAAAAAAAAAATCGTAATGATTAGGTCCCCTCAAAAATATAGTGCCACACTAAATAGTGTGTTTAAAAATAAGGCTTTGTCAAAAATGGCAGCCCGGGACCAATAATCCGAGTCCTGTAGATAAAAACGAGCTCGCATCGAAGTGTAAAACTTAGTTTGGTACGATTTAGTAATTAGCGAGTTTTCTGTATTCCGTGGCAACCGATGACGCGCGCACCTCTCGTTAGTCCAGACCCAGGCCTCTTTTTACCCCGCTCCGCTTCGGCAAAACAGAGTCCAGAAGTACTTGCATGCGCATGCGTTACATGAACCAATCAGACACCGTAAAGTTTTGGTGTGACCCGATTACAAGGCCTTTTGTCAAGTTTTGCTATAAAAACGTGTGCTTCGCACAAGTGAAGGTATGTATATACTTAACTGCTCCGATGAATTCGTTTTCAAAATGAGCCCCATATACTGAGCTGATTAACTTTCGTCTAACCCTTCGTAAACAGCACCCATACTGAACGATAGCCTTGTAACCTAGTCACACCAAAATTTTACGGTGTCTGATTGGGTCATGTAACGCATGCAAGTTCTTCTGGACTTTGTTTTACTGAAGCGGAGCGGGGTAAAAAGAGGCCTGGGTCTGGACTAACCTCTCGTACGTTTATGGCGTTCTACGTTCTTGGTGCTTAAGTTCAATATTATTGAAATTCTGTCACGCCAAGTGACAGCAACTGGATGAGCACTTGCTATGCCTTGGCAATAGCCTTGGTAAACCTTAAGGGAAGTTTTACAGTTTGAAACACTGGAAAAATGTCAGCGTTTTAGGACATCATGAGTGCATTGGTAAATTGTTGACTGTTGAGTTTTGGATAGTAATTTGTCATTACATTCATTTGCCCTTGCTAATATAATGAAATTAATTAATTTTCAGGCTTTAATCCGAACATCGTTGTCATCTCCTTCAGAAAAGTTTAGTGTTTTTTTGTAAAGGACTTGTTGTTTAACACTTCATACCATTGTCGGTCTGTTTATGATCGGGATGCTTTGAAAAGTGACGATAAAGACTTGTCTTATGAGTAAATGCCTTATCACATGCTCGGCATTGAAACTCTTTCCTACCACTATGAGATGATTTGTGATTCATCAAACTTTCTTTATAAGGAAATGATTTTCCGCATGTTTCACATTGATAAGGTTTGAGGCCACTATGAATGACTTCATGGCATTTCAGTTTAGAATGAGATTGGAAACTTTTATTACACTGCGAGCACTTGATAGATGATGAATTCGAGGGATTTTGACAAGTGGATGGATCTGAGCTTTCAATGGCTGAGGTTTTTGTGTGACACTTTTTACTTGTGAGTTCATCTTCGTGTTCCATCGTTCCAATGTTAGTATGTTTGTGATGGGGATATGTTGAAATGTGACGATAAAGACCTGTATCATAAATAAAAGCCTTACCACATGCTTGGCATCGAAATTGTTTCCTACCAGCATGAGATAATTGGTGCTGTATGAGATTTTTTCTGGTACGAAATGACTTTCCACAGGTTTCACATGGATAAGGTTTGACACAACTATGAAGAACGACTTCGTGACATTTGAGATTATAATGAGATTTGAAGGTTTTGTTACACTGCGAGCACTTGATAGATGATGAATTTGAGGGGTTTTCACCAGTAAATTTGTCTTGCAGCTTATGTACGACTTCCTCATCTGTACAGGTCCGTTTTTCAAAGTTATGCATTACATCCTCAAGACCTTCAATAGTGGATGGGTTTGAACTTGGAACATTTGAGATTCTCGTGTGCTCTTTTGCGCTTGAGATTTTGTCCTCATGTTCTATGGTTTTCAAGACTGAACAGTCTTCCTCTTTAATGCTATTAAGAAAAACATCTTCAGTAGTTGCCAGTTCATTGTTGGGAATTTGAACATCACTGCTGCAAATGTGTGAGGCTGATGATTCTTGATTGGTGACATTTCTGTTCTCCAATTCCGTAGCTGTGAGATCTAAACAGTTTCCTTCTGTATTGCTTTTTTCAACGCCATCGCTGGTCAGTGTAGTACTTTGCTTGCAGGGGTGTGCTTCCCCTACGGTGGAAAACTTGTACGACTTTGAAACTATGTTGGTATGTTTGTGATGGGGATTTTTTGCAATATGACGATAAAGACTTGTGCTATGAATAAAAGCCTTACCACATGCTTGGCATTGAAATTGTTTCCTACCAGCATGAGATAATTGGTGCTGTGTGAGACTCCTTCTGGAAAGAAATGACTTTCCACAGGTTTCACATGGATAAGGTTTGACACAATTATGAATGACTTCATGGAGTTTCAGTTTATATAGAGATATGAAGCTTTTATTACACTGTGAGCACTTGATAGATGATGAATTCGAGGGATTTTGACAAGTGGATGGATCTGTGCTTTTAGTGGCTGAGGCTCTTGTGTGATACTTTTTATTGGTGAATTCGTCTTCATGTTCCATAGTTGTGACATCTAAACAGTTTTCCTCGGCAGAACCTTTTCCAACAAGAATATCACTGCTAGTAGCTTGCTTACAAGGGTATGCTTTGGAAAACTTGTCCGACTTTGAAACAATGTTGGTGTGTTTATGATGGGGATTTTTTGCAATGTGACGATAAAGACTTGTGTTATGCATAAATGCCTTACCACATGCTTGACAGTGAAATTGTTTCCTACCAGCATGAGATGACTGGTGCTGTGTGAGATGTTTTCGGGTACGAAATGACTTTCCACAGGTTTCACAACTATGAATGACTTCATGATGTTTTAGTTTATAATGAGACTCGAAGGCTTTATTACACTGTGAACACTGGATGGATGAAGAATGTGAGGGATTCCCGTAAGTGATGTTTTGTACTTCTTCACTGTTTTTAGATGCAGACGACGTTTTGTTGCTATCATCATCATTATCATTGTCACAATTACCATCATTGTCATTATAGCTAGTTATAATGCAATCATTTACCATATGGCCTCTTTCATTTTTCCACTCTTTAGCAATCACAGATAGTGACAAAGATTCTGATGAACCACTTTTTCTCAGACGTTTTAAGGAGCCACCCAGGTATGCACAAGCACATTCATTGCTACAACCAATGTAGTCTGTCTGTACACCAACATCGACTGTACATTTGACTTGGACTGGTTCTTGGTTTATAGGAATACCCAACTCATAATTCTGCATAAAGAATAAACAGAAAACGTTTGGTAGCTATAGTCAAGAGGTCATAATCTTCTCCCTCACCCTTCAACCATTGTTATTTTCTTACATGCTACATGGAGAATTGTCAAACTCTAGAGAGGGTCTGCATGGGGGGGGGGGGGGGGGGTACAAATGTCAGTTGTCAGTTAAATTTTGGCCTATTTGTCAGTTGTCAGTTAAATGGAAATCAATGATTAACAAAGGTTTTTATTTATTTCTCATGGGATTTTTCTTTCTATGCCAGTTTTACGATCAAAATTCAGCAATTTGACATCCACTTGAACTTTGTCATAAGACAACTGTCCCTGGGAGAGATAGGTTAAGGTGTTTCAAAGTAGTTGTTGACGCGCTACACCTCTCATTTTAAATTCGCGATTTCATGGACTTCTTCTTGTCGGATCAAAATATCCTTTGGACCAACTATCAAGCAAATATTGAATTTTTGATTGATACTAATTTTAAGTCAATCCGTGTTTTTACAGCAAAGATAATTAATGATTGTTTAAATCAGTCTTTCTAAAATATTTCCCGTTTACGATGAGCTTTTGAAAAACAAAAACATAGGCCTAAAACTTCACATTCATGCACACATACTTATAGTAAAATCAGAGAGTTTAAACAGAGCGATTTCGAGTACTAGACGCAAACATTTTTTATACGTATTTTGCGTCGCAAAAACTAAGGTATAGCTTGTCATGCAGAAAAGAAATACTCGGCGCTCAAACATATGTGCCAAAATACTGAAAACACGTTGCTATATTGTTGTTCTTTCTCTCTGGTAAATTGCACTGGTTTAAGTGTTCATTTGGCGGAGTTATGATTTTTCTTCTGATAGTATGTGGAATTCACTAGCTGCGACAATTTTAACTTTCAAGCGGCGTAAGAGATATCTCTTCAAGTCATCACTGTTTAGAGCCCAAAATCACGGATACACTTACTCAAAGTATCATAAAACACGCAGAAGAAATTTATTAAATTTGATGTAAAGCAACATTTTTAAATTTCACTTGAATACAGTGTTTCAAACGCGCCGGAGTAGAATCAAACCCGTGTGTACAAATGCATGACGATTTTAAGATTTTGGTTGAATTGTCATGGTTAAAAACAGGATTACACAAATGTCAGTTGTCACTTGAATTTTAAGGCATTTGTCGGTTGTTGGTTAAATTTTTGGCCATTTGTCAGTTGTCAGTTAACTCCATCCAGACCCTCTCTAGACCTCTTGCTCCCATGTCCACACCTTTTCCATTACAATGTTCACAAAGGATTTGGATGCAAATCCAGCATTAAACATTGCATCTATCATAGACCTACACTGTATATCACATTGGCATGACATTATTTGCTTTCTCAAACTCATTAATAATTCATGAGGTCATGTTCCAATGAAAATCACCTATTATGATCACATGTAGTTTCTTGAAATCATTTAGGAAGCAAGTATTACTGTCTTGATCAGTGTCTTGACTGGTGATCAAGACACTGATCAGCTGAACATTACACAAATATTTCCCTCATCCCATACAATCTACACATGGATATTAGACTTAAAAATTTTCTCCCCAGTCCTGAAGTCATGTACTAAGTATTTAATTTTTGATATATTACATCAAATTTGTTGCATCGATAATAGTAAATTTGCAGAATTTCAAGGAGATTGCCCTTATACTGATGTCAGACTAACATATAAATTCTTGAAGCGGCACACTTTTTGGGAATTTGTGCAAAGAAATGTATGTGTCCAGCATGATAACAAGGTTCACCAGGCATGTGATGCCCGCCCACATTCATTTCTTTGCAAAAATGCTTAGTTTCAAAAATTGATGTATCCTTCAGTTTATTGTGACCCGTGCTACCGTAGCCACTCAACATTACTTATTTATTAGTTAGCCTGTCAGTAACTTTAATGATTTAAACTTTCCCTTGTCATAGCAATAATTAAGTAAATTAAGTGTACATACAAAACCTCCCAGAAGGGCTGGATTTGGAGAGATGTGGCAGCTGATTTAAATCAATGAAAATCAATTCCTGCTTCAACATACTTAGCTGATTGTAACTTGTAAAGAAGTGTATTGGGTGACAATAGTTGGATGTGTTGCACAGTAAGAACAATCTCAAAATGTTGCAATTTTATTATTATTGATGAGACAAATTTCATAGTAAACTTTGTTTACTGATAAATCAAATATCTTATAATGTCACACTAGCATGATGTAGGTGAACTACCATTTCTATATAGTTAATCCTAATACTATTACCCTAAATCTAATCCAAAGATACAAAATTGTCCCTTATATTATGTACTAGCTCTTAAACCAATACCTTCTGGTACTCAAAAACAAATTTCTACAAATTCTATTAGTGGCAACAAAATAATCTAGGTTTATTTACAATGACTTATATAAGTCAAAACCAAATGACCTGAAATATCAAATTACCTGCAAGTCAAAACCGTTAGGCAAAGTCCATTTAAAAGAGGTACAAAGACCCTATCAACACCTATCAACAAACTTGAAAATCTTCACGTCCTTCCAAATTGCAGCTGAAAATCTTCAGGGCTACCCTTAAATTTTGTTATTCAGGGGTATATAAAAATTTTGTTGATTTAATTTTCATGGGTGGACCTAATTTTTGCAGATTCTTGTGACATAATTTTGCATAAACGAATTCGAATAATAATAAACTTAATAATTTTCTTCAGGGGTTGAAGAAATGCTTCAAGAAGAAAGAAGGGTATTTCACTGTTTGAGACTTATAAGTAATACATAACCTTACTTACATTATAAATATCTGGCCATCTATGTTCTGTAGTAATCTTGTTATAATAAAACAACAGTTGTCCAGACTTACAAAAGAATTTTAACCAATCTGTTGATGACTCCATGTTGGTCGTAAACCAGCTTAACACAATGTTTGATCGGATCCAATCAAAATTCAAACTAAGAACTTCACTAGGCGAGCAATTTCGACAATAGGAAACCTTTTTTTTCCTTATAAAATGAACATTTAAGGCTCTATTTGACTCTATTCAAAAGTTTCTTCATGCACACTTTGTTGTTGACCCAGCGACGATCAGCGGCTAAGCCTGCAGGCTCTTACACAGGAAACCCGACGACATTATACACTCTGCACAGGAATCCCAAACAACTGAGACACGTAGATGGAAAATCGTCCAAAAGATGATCAAACAGACGTATAGAACCAGACGACTTTTGGACGTCAGTTTTGTTTTCACAACACGAAGGTTTAGTTCTTCAGAGACGACTTATCTTACGATTTGTCTGTCTTCTTGTATATAACAGCTTTTTAGCGCAACATTTTCTTGGCCCGCAGGTTCAATTCAATCTGTGTTCTGACCGAAGGGATAGCGGTTGGGGTTGGGTTGAATTCTTAAGGCAGAAGATTCAGTTCCTCTGATGTCTGGATGCACCACAGGTGGCCCAGGGTCAGCTCCTGTATGGTAAATATGGCAGATTCGCGATCGCGTTCAAAATGGAAGGTTACGGGTTCGAATCTCGATGAATTCGTTTAACTTTTTATATCCTCTGTTTTGTTAATATTGATTCTTTTACACTTATATATACGTCCCTCTGGTTGATAAACTTTTTTAAAGCTGTATATGTTTATTTTTCTCCTCTAAAAACCCTACGGTTTTTCCCTGGGGTAATTTCTTTCTCCTCTGAACGAGCAAGTTTCCGGCAATAAAAACAATAATAAATAAACTTTATCTATCTATTCATCCTGGTTGACTAATGAGCACGAAATTAAAGCTGGTATTATTTGGTGACCAGCATGCAATATAAAATATTACTACATGATAATGTCTAAAAGTGTATGTATAAAAGCCCAAAATATTAATATTTCATGTGTCGTTTTAAAGTTTAGGTCGAAAAACGCGTAAAATCGCTTGTATTGGAAAACCGTGACGTTAGCATTTCGTTGCTATGGTAACCCGATACAAACAGAACACATACCATTAAAAACTTCAGTCTTTATGTAGTAAGTGATAGCAAGTTGAGAATTGTAGGTGCTTTCATATTGGAATGACAGCCGTTTTAACTTGACCACTTGAGCAACACTGAGAAATTGTAGGAAGCCTCCTTAATTTCATCAAATTCATCGTTAAGACTTTTGTTTCAAAGATGAAAGTGAATATTGATTAGACAAAAGATCACAAAAATTAACTTAATTTTGACTGTCTCGTTTTCTAGAGGTTAGCGCCTTTTGACTGATGTGTTGCATTGTAGATTATATTCAAGTGTATTTTGTCAGTTAGGGTTGTGAGTTGATCTTTACTGCTATAGCTAGCAGCTGTTGTTTTCTTTATTTATAATTTTGTCATTGCATCGAAAATGTGCACAGTACTTCAAATTTTACATTAATAAATAAAAACCGGTGCGAATATTCCAGGCAAAAGTACCGTGGATTACAACTGATTATACAGCAATTTGTTGTCTCGTTTTTGCCTGCAATCTGATAGAAAAAGTAATTAAAGCTAAGGATCAGGCTTGCTTGCAAAAGCCGTAATCTCTATGTCATCGAGTGTGTAAGGGTCTGTAAGCGTACGTGTGTGTAATTCGGATTTCCCGAAATTAGCCCGAAATCAATAGGCGGAAAATTTCACAAATTGAAGATGGTTTTGAGTTGTCTGTCCTCTTATTGACACACCCTTGACGTCATAAAATGTTCAAAACTCAAGTGGAATCACGAGCGCAGCGAGTGGTTTCACTGCAAAGTTTTGAACATTTTATGACGTCAAGAGTACAGATTTTGACCGCTAAAAGGTACGACGAGCTAGCATCCCCGTCCATATACGATCGGAGTCCCCCCCCCCGGGGGAGCTACGTCTACAATTAATCCAATGTTGGCTAGGAAAGATATTGGTCATGATCAAGCACAAACAAACTAATATACCAGTTCTTACCAGCTAAACTGCAGTGATACTGTACTATAAAACTGTGTGAGACTACACCATGAAGTACAATTCTAAAAACATATATTGTTTAGGTTATTGTTGTCGTTCTTGTTTTGACATAAGAGAGACAATTAATTTGATGAATGATGTTCTGTTTCACTTTGCTGTAAATTTTTTAACTTAACTCTGAGACTGCACCATAATAATATTCTAAAAATATTTATCTTATCGTTCTTGTTCTTGACATGAGAAAGACAATTTATATACAGATGAATAGTTCAAGCTATATTTGAATATTCTGTTCATTTTTTATCTTGATTCATTTTACTTAACTCTAATTCACGCTTTTCTTTTGTTCTGTATCCACTACAAATTACTGAACAGATAGTGCTCTTTCTTTCACATGTTAGGGTGGTTTTCATTAACCCATGAAACAAACTGTATTAGTTAAAGTTTAATAATCAAATACCAACAAAAGAAAACAATGAAATTAGGGTGTATTATTGAGTGATACACTAAAGTGTGTTTCATGGGTTAATAAAACCCTCACATTTTTTCACGGGTATATAATGTTTCACTTTCCTGTAACCACGTGTCCTCTCTGAGGACTTTTATTTCACATATCTAAGCCCGGGATAATTAATGATAATCCTCATTAAATATTAACAAAGCTTGTCGGCCCATCAGTAATAAGGGGAAATAATGGGCAGGTGAGCTGATTGAATTCTCATAAGGCACTAACTTCTCATTTACGATGACCGAAAATTTTTCCACTCGATCATTGAAGACTCTTAAAGACTCTTGAAGTATATATAAACTGACAGTTGCAACTCATTTCTAATTTGTTTGTTTTAATTGAAATTGTTTAGTTTATGGCTTTATGTTAATATAACTGTTTTACCTTTGATCTAGAATGATAGGAAGACGCTTGAGACAATGACATGGAGCGATGACAAACAGAGATATATAAATAAGACAGAAAAATAAAAAAGGAAAGCCGTAAAGGTAAGGTAAGGTAAGTTACAGAGGAAAGCTAAGTGAAGGAGAAGGATTTTGGCGGAAAAATCGGGAGGCTGAGAGATTTGGACGCCTTTTCCCCTTTCCTCAACTGTTTTTACCGACTTTCTCAAATGACAACAAAAAAACGTTGAAAAAACTTAACGGATAAGAATCAGTGTGATCTACTGCTCATGAGCTGTATTTATGTGATGTATTTTACGCCGTAGTTCACCACTCTCACAAGTGGACTTCAAATTGTTATCTGTTCCTTCTGCGCGAGATTGCCTCGAAATTATACCTTTATCGCCAATATTTCTACCAGATAATAAAAATAGAAATAAAAAAGACATCTGTTGTGTCTTCATGTTTGGAACAAAAAGAAGCTACATTATTAGACTTTTTTGCTTTACCACTTTTTTCGAACTTCATGCGCCACAAAACAACAGGTGTGCCAAAAAAATCTCTTCTGTGAATTTATAATTTGTATAATATTTATTCCAAGTGCAAATAAACGATTCTTCTTCTCCAACAAAGTTTGTGTGGAATTAATGCCAGTCTCTTGAGAGTCTGTTCCGTTGTCTGTCGGTAAAGAATAGATGTATACGTTTTTGAGTTTTGCTGAGGCTTCGACAAAAGACATTTCACAGACAATATATTGTGTCACCTATTGTTTTATGGCGCACAAAGTTCGAAAATAGTGGTAAAGCAAAAAGGTCTAATAATGTAGCTTCTTTTTGTCAGATGTTTTTTCTCTGTCAACTCGCGCGATTTACAGGGCTGATTGCACATGAATATTGCCTTTCAGATAGAAAAATCATTTGATAAATCATAAAGAACAACAAATCCTGCAGAAAGCGAACAAATCTAATAATGAAAATGTTATTGTACTAGAATTCAATTATAGTCTTAACAGATTTTGGCCAAGAACCTTCGTTACTCTAATAACGTACACCATGGTTCAGTTAAAATGATAACAATAGCTTTAAACTAATCTCATTACGTAACCACTTTTGTTTTGGTTTATCCCTAATTATTCAATCATCCACAAAAGACTGCGAAAAAGCTTCAAGATTATCCATTCGTATTTTCACAGGAAATGTGTGATACTCATGGTTTTAAGGATAAATAAATGTAGGTGTAGATGTAGAGTTTCCACCCCTTTCCCCATTCACTGAAGATGCAATACATTTACATTTTTGCGAAACTAATCTCGACGGTCTTCCTGTGTTACAATTGGCCGGGAGAGTCTGGGCACTTTATATGCTCGGTTCAGACTCGATCTTCGAGGAGTTTGTGGCTTTTCATGTACGATTTTATGAATATGCAGCACTTTGGGCAGCGGAAAAATGTTTGAAATTATGCGTTGGATAAGCCACGTAAGCCACGTTGTGCAGACATCCGTTGTGCAATCATTCAATGTACTGTGTGTTTCCTGGTGGTTCGTTTCGTGGAGTTTTTTTTTAGAAAGGTGAATATAAAACAATGTCAAACACTGATTTAATTGTTAATGGAAGCATTCATCAAGGTGATGATCGCTTTAGCGATGTTTCTAGGGGAAGACAATGTGCTTTTATGAGTCTTTCAGCTCTGTTACGTGCAAACTCGTGCCCTGTTTCACGATGGACAACTCCGACAGTCGATCGAATATTAGTTGAAGGAGACGCTATGTATGTAAAGACTTTCGAAGAGCAAACTATACCAGATACAGAAACACTGCCGCTGACTTCTTTGCCAGATCGAACCAGTTGGCCTTCGACAAGAACTGAAACACAACAATCAGCCATTGAGGCAAAACACTCGCCTGATAAGGCAAACAAACAAAATGAACGGCTCGACGTAGCCAACAAATCAAATCAATCACCCGATAAGGTGACAAATACAAACCTACCTGATATGGTAGAGCCCATCGAGGCAAACAAACGAAATAAATCGCCTAACAAGGCAAAAACTCGAAATGAACAGCCCGACGTGGCTAAAAAATCAAATCAATCACCTAAAAGGATGACAAATACAAATAATCTCAATACATTAAAAGTGGTCCTAGTTAATCGCGTTTGGCTGAGTATGAATAATGTAATCTTGCTGACTCCAGTGTTTTCTTCTGAATTACAATTATAAACTTGGTCGCAGCACTTCACTTTCAAAAGAAATCGCTAGTTTATTCTTCATTTTTTCGTCTATTTTCAAAGATAACATACCCTAAGATTAATTGGAAATGTGTTTTAAAGACATTTAAACTGTTATATATCTTGTCGAGTGACATGGTAATCTGATTTAATAAGGCGATTTATTGATTTTCAAAAGCTCCTAAACAAATTACTTACACAAAGCTCCCGATTAATGGTTCAAACAAAACACTCTTGGCTGTATTTTTGTTTTCTATTTTCATGCAAATAGATAATTAATTGTTAGAATACAAGTAGACAGCAAGTATATAAACAGCTTAAAATACAATCAGGGCCAAAAAGAAGAAAAACATAAATTTAGTGACGAGGTCTATATGTGATCTAACAGTTGCTTGATTTTTGGAATCATGTTTTCGGATAAACACTGAACAGCTTGAAAAACTGTTACGAAGGTTTGTGCTGAGTAGTCTGTTTAATTGTATTTTTTATTATTCTTTTCTCTTTTTGTCAGGTGATTCTATTTGATAAAAGTAGTGTTGGAAAACTTAGTGAGGCGATGAGAGTTGAAAATAAATTAGAATCGCATCAATCTTTTTTTCTGAGTCCAATATTAGTGAAAGTCAAGTATACCTAATTTATTTTTAGCCATTATATTTAACTTTGTATGTATTTTACAATTCTTTGTCACCCTAAGCAAACAGGCTTCTCAAAGCAATTTTATTTTTTCATTTACTCAAATTCGCTTTCATATCTTTACCAAAAGATTTAGTTAAAAATACCGAAAAAACACAAAAGAACAAGCAGCCTTACTTGCTTAAAATCGCTGTTAAAATTGTATAATGCTTCAAGTCAAATTAAAGTTGAAAACGTTAACTTATTTGTTTTCATGATCACTGAACTAAATCAGTAAACAGTATTTTATTTATTCATTTTTTTTCATTGACCTCTTTGTAAAAAAACATAGATACTTGAGTTTTATACGTTTTTAAGAACCTGTTTTATAATCTTTTTATCGTCACATGGCGGCGAAAAGAAAGATTTCGGAAATCAGATTCTAATAGGCTAGATCCGTAGAGTTTTCGTGAAAGGAAGTTTCCCTTGTATTTCCGCTGTTCATTTACGGTAAAAATTAAAAACATTTTCGCTGGTGTCATTTAGCTATTAAAGTGACTTCACGACCATTAATTACTTTTGTCACACATATTATAAACATCTTTTTAATTGTACATATATGGATTTTAAAGATAATTATGAAAGGCAAGATTTTTAAACCTCCAAAGCTGCATTTACATGGCGTTTTCCTCGACAAGTTCTCCCTAACAAGAAAAAAATGGCCATATTTTTGTCATGTACACGAGAAAGTTTCTCTTTTCAAAGAAAACGCGGCTTGAGACCGTTTCAGATCACGTGATCAGGATGCCACCTTTGGTGGGTCGATTCTTTCATATGTAAATACATTTCCGCCATAAAATACAAATTCTCAAGGGAAAATGCGTAGTTTGAAATGAGCATTAGCATACGAAGGTAAAGAGGTCTATTTCATTCTGAAAGGTAAGACCGCATTTGTGTTGGTAATAATAACGTGTTCCGATCGATTTTTTATTTGCCTTTTTAGTCCTTGAAAAAGCAACTATCATCGATGGCCGAGTGATCGCTAAAAAACTGCCCTTTAATCAATAGATTTGTTGGACAAAGCAATTAGTTGACATATGACTTTAGATGGCTTTTATGTAAAGTTTAATGAACGAGCAACAGGAGTGTTTTATCAAGTTTAAAATTATAAGCGCTTTGGACAATTTATGTTATGTACGTCCCGTTTCTTCTTGCGCGGTAAAACAAGTCATATACCACCTACATGTACAGGACATGAAGTACTTTTTTACCAAAATGTTTTAATATCACTAAGGTGATATGATCTGACTTATCAGAAATTCCATCTCGACTTAAGTAATTAAACTTTTGGTCATAACGTTTTAGAATCGGTGTAATCTTAATCACTGAAAACCGCACTCAGCTCCAACTATATACTAAAACTATAGCAACTTTTACAAGTACCGCACTTTTCAGAATTAACTACCGGATTTAGATGACATATTTCTTGATATTTCTTGTATGCTTCACTTCACTTCACTTCATGTTTATTGTGAACCTTAGCATGAACTAATATTAGTACACAGCAGCGGTCCGAATTAGTTTTCTACAGATTTACATTTACTAGGATATTTTCAAATGCTTTAGGATTTAGCGTTAATTAATCATTATTTCAGGTAGATTGGTCCCAGTTTTCAACTGTATTGGGTAAAAAACTATACGTATATACATTTGTACAAGTCACAGGGGTTCCCAGACCATAACAGTTTGGACCAACTGTGGTCTTTGAATTAATACAATGTAACGATATTCAAGTAAAATATCTCCTAAAAAGCATTAATTTACTTGGAATTAAGTTCAAAAAGGAGAAATTTTGTATTTTTCTCTAAAGGTGTGAAACCTTGGTGTGAAAAATTGGTTACAACATCATGAATCCAAAGGAACTGTGAGGTACTTTGCAACGGTCCAGTGAGTGCATATATTAACACAAGGGAAGACAGCTTTTTAGTGCTCACTCAAAATGCACGCGACTTAAAACCTTTCTTTTGAACTACACAGGAACGAACAAATATATAAATTATATTCTGTTTTATAAAGAAATATCATCACGAAATGACCAGAATTAGTATAAGAAATCCAACGTTAGCAATAAATTAATATAAAGCCGAATTAAAGCAGAAATTGGCTGGACACTCAGCGTATGGGGAAAGGGAGAAACTGTGTATTTGTATTGTATTCGGATCAGTTAGGGAGGGGTCTGTACATATTTTACGATCTATATTTTTGCAAAAACTGCATTTATTTTACTTTCAATTGGTGATAAATCGTTCTAGACAAAAGAAGTGAAAGATTCCAAACCATTCGGGCAACAATTAAACCATTGATTTTACGTTTGTTTTTGTACGCCACATCTCCTGTCTCCCATTCGTTAAGTGATCATCAGCCGACTTCTGCTCTGCTAAATTGTAACTACCAGCGAAGTGTCTTCCCTTGTGTAAATATATACTAAGAAGAATTTTGTTTTGGTAAATTGCTTCAAAAGCATATCCGAACTGACATAACGAAAATGTCAATGGATAAATAAGCAAGGTATTTTTCTTTAGTTTTTGAGACACGTTTTTAGCACGAAATGTTTGGTTCTTTGATCAGGCCCGGGTCCTCTATACCCCTTCGCAAAATGAAATGATGCAAAAATATTTGGTCTTTTCACGCGTCACGGATAATTCAACAATCTCTATCACGTTCACAAAAAATCAAAAAGATTTTAGACCTTAAATCACGTTTCACGTCAAAATATATCAGCCATTCACGTTTCACGCAAAAGGTATAGGGGACCAATAGGGGACCCTGTTTGATGATTCATCTAGCGGACTTAAAGACCACAGGAAACCCAAACTGTTAAGGTCTGGGAACCCCTGTGGTGCGAGTTTGCCAATTGAATTCACACAAGGGCTCAAACAGAAACTCGCAGTTATACAATAGCCTGGTTGTAATTATTTGCTTTTTTACAAATCCTCATTAAAAAAGCGATTTTGAGGAATTCGACTTGAGGTCGTTCTATATTAATCGAGTGCACATGTTTTTGATTTTGATTTTTCTCGTAGATAAAAAATACGCAGATCAAGTGGAGAAGTAAACCATGGACCCGTTCAAGCCTCAGTTCAAACCTTCCGACACTAACGCATTACCAACTACCACACAAGATGACGCGGACAACACAGTCCAACCTTCTTCGAAGCACGACGAACAACTTATTCAAGATTTTGGCTCGTATACAACACTCCATGGATTTCACTTTATTCTTGATTCGGGATCCCTGTGGAGGCGTTTGCTGTGGATCGTTTTAATATTGTTCGGCTTTGGGTTTTTAATTTTTCAAACATATACCAGTCTAATAAGGTTGAATTCTAACGAAGTCGTAATATCAAAGAGCGTAGAGGTCGCTAAGGCTCTCCCTTTTCCTGCTGTCACAATCTGCAATCAAAACATGATGAGAAAAAGCAAAATTCTTGGAACAATAGCTCAGGATTATTTGGATCAAATGGATTATATAAAGTTTGCGTTTGCTGGTCAGAAGCCCAAGGACGTTCCGTCGTTTAACATCGGAGAAACACTCCAGGAAGCTGGTCACCAAACTGAAAATATGATTCAATACTGTGAATTTGCAGGTATAAACTGTAAGGAAAATTTAGGTCAGTACTTCATGCAAACAACGCCGTCGTACATGGTAGGTATTTTGATTTCGTTTTGTTAACTTTTTGACAGCTTTATTGGACATCAGAAAACATTCTGCACTATATTATCTACAATATCAATATTTCAAAATTTCGGTTTTACGAAAAAAAAAATTGTAGTGCCAATTTTTTCATATTTTGTCAATTACTGTAGCTCTATATTATAATAAAGTTGACTAATTATAAAAGGATTTAACCGTTTAGGTTTGGAGATTTTGGCCGCAAAAGATCAACCGCGCGACATGACGTCAGCACAATAAAAATCCTGCAATTCCAGTGTTGTGCATGCCCATGATCTTGTGCGCGGGCGCAAGCTAAACTATAGCGAGTTACCTTAATTCAAGATTAGAGCAGCATGCAGCCCGGTTGTATATTGGGTAACCTGTGTACAGAGTTAATCCGTGCAATACAAATGCACCTAATTCATCTTTACAGACAAAAAAATAGTCACACTATGTAACGTTTTCGCAAACAGTAACGCGCAACGCTAGTAGGATCCAGTTCTACTTCTGTAAGGGTCGATTCGCAACAACGATTTTCCGCGCAACAAATGTTGCCCGTAAAGTTTATGCCGCGGAAAACACAAAACGCAACTGTTTTTAGAAATATTTTTACTTAATGAACATAACACGTTTTTGATATGGATGTTAAACACTTTTAATGCAAAATTATCAATTTGACCAAGTGTTGCGCGGAAAATATTGTTGTTGCGAATCACCTTTACAAAAAAGTTGCATCGTGTGTACGTGGTATAAGAAAAAGGTATAAGTTAAAAATAGCTAAAAGCTATAGTCATCTAGTGAGCTAGCGATGCACTACGAGGTCATCCATTGGCTATACTACCCTTGAGTCGTCGTACAAATTGTAAACCCCAAATTTGTTGTTCTTGCAGCATGGGCTCTGCTACACATTCACCACTAACAATTCCATAGTGAAGGAGGTTAGCAACGGCAGACGTCAGGGATTACAACTTCGACTTGATGCCGAGCCGTTCGAGTATTACGGACCATTTAGCTACGATGCTACAGGGTTTAAAATCGCTGTCCATGAGCCTGATACTTATCATGACATTGAAAACAATGGCTACGATGTTTCTCCAGGGTTTTACACGAGTATCAGGATCAAAAGGACCAAGGTATGCATGCAACAAGTTTGATATGCTTAAGGGGTGTTTACATGGCACTAGGATCATCCTACCTGCTATACATTTACTGCATTCTGTTTACATGGAAATTTGTGTGTTCGCTTCGGGTGCTAGGATCATTCTACTAAACAGATTGCAGTAAATGTATAGCAGGTAGGATGATTCGCCTGCTAGGATGATCTTAGTGCTAGGATCCTAGTGTCATGTAAACACCCCCTAAATGTATAGCAGGTAGGATGATTCGTCTGCTACCATTAATTCTGCCCCCCCCCCCCCCCCAAAAAGACCTTGAAACCTAGCACCAGCTCTTTAAATCTCATCATTTCAAAACCAGTTTCCTATAACCTACTGTGTGGTCTCTATCTTTAGGCAATCGCCATGCGACCACCCTATCCATCTAAGTGTGGATCGAAGAAGTTGCACAACTTTGAACGATACTCACAAGAATCTTGTCTCGCCGAGTGCTGGGCTCAAAAGTTCGCCAAGCTGTGTAACTGCCGTATTCTAGGAATGGTTGAAAAGGGTACGATAACTTGATTTATCATTGCACAGTTATTTTAATCAGTGATGAAAAATATTAGACATGAGGATAACAAAATGCAGAATGCACGTTATAAAATCGTTGGGCGGAAACGTTCAACGCGATATCGTGCGTCGAGCATACCTATATAGAGTCTGTTTCCGCGTGACTAATAACGGCACGGTCACAACAGAATGACGGTGAAAACGGCACCGCACGGTGATGGTATGGTTACGGCAGGAATTTCAAATGTTTTTATGGACAACACCAAGAGACCATAGTAGTAAGAGAGCGAAACTCAGTATACTCCAGTTTCGAGTTCTGTGTTGCTCAGTGTTAGCCTCGATTAGATGTGAGATATTCAAAGAAATCAAGCAAACCCCAGAGGAATTCTATAGCATTTGCTTTGTTCATTTGTGTACATTCCATTTATTCCCAACTAGGGTTAATCAATGACACAAAAGAATATATTACGCGGAGTTGAGGCTAACACTGAGCAAAATGAACTCGAAAGTGGAGTATTGATGTCTGTGCGATGTTCGTGGCGACTAAAGCTATTTTAGTAACTTCGACATATCGCGCGCAAGGCTTTTAAAAAACAGAATTAAACTTTCAAAAGCAAACGGTCCCGTTCGCGCGCACGTCAAAAATCAAATTCTATTGTTTGAGAACCTTGCGCGCGCGATGGCAAAGTTACTAAAAATAGCCTTATAGTCGCCCCACGAACATCGCGCAGATATTAATAATGAGTTTTGTTCTCTTAGTATTATGATCTCTTGACAACACGGCACTGACACGATCACAGCACGGCACGGTCTTTTTCACACTCATGAAATCTGCTCTGGCATGACACGCGTCACGGCACTGATGACACGCTCACGGCAAAACGCCATCTGTTTCTCAATTGAATTTCTGTAACTTTTACTCATCTCATTTATACAAATTTTGAATCTTGTTTACAACACATTGAGTTTAAAACACTGACCTACAAACAGACAGCGTGCAAAAAGACCAACTTAAAGAAGCATGCATGAAAAGGCGCACTGATAAGTCAAATATAAACATTTAGATTGAATGAACTAAAATTTTTAGTGTAACATTGAATCGCTGATACTTCACTCAGAGCTGATAACCTTAATTACTTGGCAGGTGTGAACGTCACAAGGTACTGCAACAATACTGAAATAAACCGAGGTTTCCTTAAATTCAGGGATGTAGGTGAGTTGTTTCTATAATAGCAAGTTCTACGTCGCACAATTTCTCGTCTGCCCAGCTTAAGTTATGGTTGGGTGAAGTCAATAGGCGTCAAGAGGAAGACCATTTAAAGGGTGACAAGGGTGGCAGCAGTGGTTTGAATACCGCTCACCTCCGCTGTAGTCTAAGCAAGAGTCCCAGGCGTTGGGACTGATATGCGAGTTGAGTAAATGTAGGGTCTCTTTCTTGCCACGAGGTTTTTTCTCGGACGGGTATTCGTGTACTCCCCTCCTTGAAAATCAAAATTATTTCGATCTCGAGCTTTGCTTTGTCGTCAGACGGGTTTTATAGGACTGCCTAGTGTACATTTGAAGGCCGACCATGCGCGCGCACGTTGACCTGCATATTTGCAATAAATTCAGCTGTTAGGCTGACGATTCTTCGTACTATAAACCGGATAGTTATTGAACTTTGACTGATGTCTTAATTTGTTTCAGAAATCTCTCCAGAAACTTGTGGATGCCCAATGGAGTGTACGTCTATTCAGTACGGTGTACGGACATCCATGGCTCACTATCCATCCGAACACCTGTGGGACTCCCTGGTGCCTATGATGGCAGCGCTGACAGGGCTTAATGCTTCCGACCCAGTACAAAAAGCACAAATTCAGGAAATAGCAAGGTATTGCGGTACTATACGATCTTGGACAAAAGGGGTTAGGACTTTTTAAAGTTTAGAAATGATTTGTGTCCTGACTAGCCCCCTCTGCAGGCAACACTTTTCAGTTTTATTGTTTTTGGGTTTCCTGTTGGAGCTCGGAGAGGACTGGCACAAAATGGGGCAGTGTAAGTCTTTTTCTTCCCTAATCTTCGCACAGGAAGCCCAAATATAAAAGGTTGCCTGCGGAGGAGGCTAGTCCAGACTGCATTTCACTTTGTTTTCGATTCCTTCCAAATGTAAGTGTTTCTCCCCCTTCCCCCTATCCAATGTTGAGGTCGACTGGTTGGCTTTGTGCAACGGCCACTACCCAATTGGATGGGGAGGGGGGAGGGGAGAGTATGGCCAGAACAGCGCCACGGAATACACACTAGACCATAAAGTCCTTAGGTTTTGTCCAAGGTTGTATTTATGATTCACGAATTATTCCACTTGGATGTTTTTTGTTGCTCAATGCTAATTGAACATGAAAGAAAATCTTCCCTTAATCTGTGTAGGACTTGACGATGATATATTTTGTTACTAGGAAACACAATGCTGTGGTGAACATATTCTACGAACACATGATTACAGACGTCACTGAAGAGAAAGCTCGGTATGACATCAGCAAATTCGGAAGTAAGTGATCTCAGTAGAATCAATAAGTTCATTATTACTGAAAAATTTACGGAAAAGGCGGAGGTTTTACTTCGTTAAAAGGCACTTAATACAGGATGTTTCTCCCATCGCTTCTTAGTTACACGCCGCAATTGTTTCTGCAATTCGTCTCAACGCATGCGCAATGGCAATGCGGAACGAGTTGAGCAAACCACATTGCAGGGGTGTAACACCTTGAATGTGTCAAAATTATTCTACAGACCTTTAGCATCTACTACGAGCAACAATATTTTTGTAATATGTAAAGAAAGCCCGCTGCACATGTTGAGAAACTGAATGAGCAAACTGCCACACGAGGTACTTAGCTCAGACGATTTCTCGCCGCAGACTTGTTGCATCTTTAGCTACGCGAGGCCAAAAATAGAGCAGGTAAAGGAGCACACGATGAGAAAAGTGCCTCGCGTGGCAGTGTCCTTACAGAGTTTCTCAACGTGCGCGGCGGGCTGCAGCTTGTATTGGTTAGGTCCAGTACCTTAATTTATACTATTTATAAGAACTTTTATTATTGATTCATTTTTGTAGAAAATGACATAGGTACGAAATAAAGATTATTGTTATTGTTTTTATTGTTGTTGTTGTTATAAGAACACCATTGCAACACGTGTTGCAGAAACAGTTGCACTGTCGAGTTAAAGTATTTCTTTTTTTCCTTTTTTTAGCGGACATTGGAGGCAACATGGGGCTTTTCCTTGGATGCAGTTTATTGACAGTCTGCGAGTTTATTGATTTAATTGTCATGATTTGCCTAAATCGATGGAGGAAAAAATCAGCAAAGATTAATGAATCTAATCATAATGGTCAAAACAATAGCCAAAACAATGGTCCAGTGGAAATGGTCAAGTGGTGACAAAATCGAGTCAAGATTGCCTTGTTCTGTTTGTTCATTTTGTTTTTCTCCAGTGCACGCAATCCTTTGATTATAAAAACAACTATAATCCAGTAGATTTGTTAGCAAAAACGAAAAACAAATCAGTGAATAATGGAAGATACCTTTTCGACTTCCTACTAGAAACCACATCATTATATAGTCGATTTTTGGCTGGCAGTTAACCTTGGAGACTTTTGGGCGGACTTATACTGCATCATAAAACATTATTGATGACAAGCTCACCCTGATCCTCCCTAGGCCTCCCCTTTTCCCTCCTTCCCCTCCCCTTTCCCTTCCCTCCCCTCCCCTTTCACTTCCCCTTCTCTCTTCTCCTTCCTGGTTCTCAGAGAATGTAATATAATGGACCAAGCTACTTTGAAAATAACTTTTCCTAAAAGCAAATGTAAATTATCACAGAAAGCACAAAACGTGATACATTTAAGCAAATACCTTAGTTCCCATTTTTGTCATCTTAATATTAACTTCTGAACTGACTTGGAGAAATGTAGCCCTTTTCCTTATGACGAGTCCGATCCTTGACAGGCCACGACAGAGTATCCTTCATTCTTTATGCCATCCCTCATAGTTATATCAAAATATTACATGAAAAATGAAGCTACCTACCTTTCAAATTTTTCATGTCAAAGCTCCCCTAGAGGGGGTAATCAGATAATGAATTCCAACATCTTGGCCCCAGGCCTCCCAATGTTTTACATCAGTCATTCAAAATGAGGGATAACATAAAAATTATTATTGCTAACAATAATACCCTGTGTGTTTTTTAATTAACTCGACGATTTCTTAGAGATTTGTACTTGTTCGCGCTAAAATATCGCTGTTATTTTTCAATTGTAGCCCGTCAAAGTTTGATAGCTTTGCTTTGAAGCGAGTACCGTAAATTCGCACAAAACCTTTTAAAAAATCGCTATTATTTTTTCTCCATGTTTCTGCAAATAGAGTACACAGGGATCCTAGTCCGTGTCATTGCGCACGAGCAACCATGCATCGATGCACGCGCCGGACTTTTTTCTTTTCTTTCTTTCTTCTTCTTTTATCTTTTTTTTTTTTTTTTTTTTTTTTTCTTTTTTTTCTTTTTTTTTTTACGGCGCGGGGACGGCAGCGAAAAACTGCAGCATCCATTATAACCGTATGCTTTACTGCTGCCTGGCATAAATTTGAAATATTGGCTCGATGCAGTGCCCTTTTTCCTTGACGTTTTCCAAGTGATGTTAACCTTTTTCGCCCTACCCACCTACCCTGGTGGTGGAATGCCTCCTATCCTTGCTTATCCCTCTTGCCTTGGCCGCGGAAGCTTTCCATAACTATTTTATAAAATGCAGCGGTAATGGGTATACAGTGAGGATGTCTTACTAAGTGTCTTTCAGTCTAGCCACACACTGGTTCTCCTATAATTTCCCAAATTCATTGGGCAGAATCAGTGGACAAAACCATATGCAAATTCAATTATTACGCTCAAGTGTCTTGATGATGAGGCAAGTAACTCGATAATGAGAGGTAAATGATGTAACTATTTCACAGCCTAGTACCCAGGCGTTCCTCTGCGAGCGCGAAGCGCGAGCGAGACCTGGGGCGAGCGCGTAAGCGCGAGAGAACGCGTTCCCGTTGGGGTCACTCTGTGACGTCACGTTTAGAAACGAGACGGGAAAGCCTGGGGACTAGGCTGGCTATTTCAAAAAGGTTGACCGGGTGAATGGCGAATGGCAATTGGCGATTGCACGACCGAAAGGAAATTTGGGGTAACAAGAATTCGAATTGCTTCATTTTTATTAATTAAATACCCAAGCAATGCCAGTACCATGCAGTAAAGACCTTATTGGACAAAGTGGTCGCCGGATAGCGGTCTCGAGCTAATAGCGTGACCACAGTTCCTTTCGGTCGTACTATCACCGATCGCCATTCGCCCCGTCAACCTTTTTTTAAAAAGCTATATACAAAAAAGAACAAAGTAGCAACATAGATTATGGCCTCTAAAAATACAGTAGTCTATATTTTGACCTATTACCAGGGGGCTTTGGTAGACGAGATGTTCGTCTACCTTCAAGAAGTTTATTCTTTTCTGTGATTTGAATTCACGATGGAATAAAGTTACCTAGCTAGTTACCTAGTTTTTGGATGATTTTGTATGTGTTCAGCCACCGCCTAGGCCTGTGTTGTGTTTAGACTTTTTTTTTGGTAATATGCAGTAGCAAATTATATATTACCAGGGGCGAATGATTGACTTTGGATGTAACTGAGTCTGTCTTGAGCAAAATATGTGGGAATTACTAATTTGTAATGTAATGAGTTGAATTTCAGTAATATTCAAGTGCGAGCTGTTTAGTTTTCAAGATTCAAACAGTTCCCGCACACATGTGGTCCCCCGAGAAAACTTTGGGACCAGTCCTAGCAATCTTACTCAAACATGAATACTTATAATAAGTGAGCTTTGAAAACTGAGTCAACTTTGAAAACTTAAAAAATTTCGTTAATGAGCAATGTCCACGAAAACAATAGGAATTCTACTCTATATGTCCCCTAATGATTCTTGAATTCGGATTCGAATTCGTGTTAAAACGAAACCGACAGTAACATCAAAAGTAAATAAAGAAGATTTTACTTTCTTCAGTGGCCATTCCAAATTCGAGTGGGCGCATTTAGAATGTAGAACCAAAATAATATTGCTTGAGCTTCCTGCATGTGGCATGGTGCTCGACTTGGGACTCTTGGTTTGGTCTTTCTTTGGAATTTTAGGTTCCAAAAATTGAGGATTTCAGAATAGGACAATAAAAGTCATGTCATTATTATTATCATCAATATGGGGCATGCTAGGCCAAATAACAAACTTTGTAATTGAAACTTGGAAATTCTTCCATATTAGTGCCGGGTAAAATGGCGTTTGATCAGTACGATAAAAGTTGTCTTCAAATAAATATAAAAAATAACGATTGACACAAAACTCGAGTTTTGAAATGGTTTTCTTGTAAATTCTGATTGGTCGAGAGCTGTCGCGTGATGCCTTCTCAGCCAATCAGCAACAGGGCTGCAAATGTATTTGCGGCCCGTCAAATTCAATTTTCGCCCGCTGAACGGCGCGTTTTCAAGAGGGCAGTTTGTTATTTGGCCTAATATATTGATGATAATGTAGAATTATGAAACGGATTTTTTTCGCACGATAAATCACCTTGACAAAATCCGCGTTTATGGGATATATTGTCAATTGTCAGTAGGGAAATAGCCCTGGTAACGAGGCTGAATGATCCGCCCAATTTGATTTTCAAAGTTAGTTTACGCTGAAAAAAATGTAAAAAGTTTGGAAGACAGGTGTTTAAACGTTCAGAAAAACGCTCGATCATTGGACAGCATCGTTTTGCTTAATTAATGAAACTAAATGGAACTTTTATTACCATCGCCATTTCCATAGCTTCTAACAAACATTTGGAAATATATAACTACATTGTAATGGGTGCAGCTGCTATTTGAAGCTGATTAAGATAGCCCGTATACGTTGGTAAACTATCTATCCCCGTCAAACTAGCAGCCAAAGTAAGTTCTCTTTGCGTTTTTAACAAGTATAGAGACGTAATTGTGATACGGGGCTAGTGTTAGAGAAGTACGAGGCCGTGTTTTGTCGTCGGTTCTGGTTAATTTATTTATTCAGTTAGCGACTGTACAAAGACTGTGTTCAGCAATGGCCGTCTTAACAACAACTAACTACATGTACAACTCAAGAACAACTGGACTCTTGAACAACAACTTTCTGACACAACTATAACTATGAACTACTACGAGTCCTCTATGGCGGAAACTGAGAAACAGCTGTGAACACCTCAGCGCGTTACATTAGAATATTCTAATTGTTTCATCGATGATGACTCAAAGATTGTTAACTTTACGATTGTACATCTGAATAATATCAACAGGAAGTACAAAATGTAGCAAAGCTAATGACAGGATAAGAACAGAGTATTATTTGCCGATAGCAAAACTATGAGTGTTTTACAAAAGTATAGAAAGTATATGCCAACAGTTATATTGAGGACACGGTCAGCTAGCTATTCCTGTGTAAGTCTCGTACAGCGCAACTCGACGGACTGACTGGCTTGGTCAGCAGCGCAGCTGAGATGCAGCGATAGATCTCTTTGACCAGAACAATAATTAATTCGCCAGTGTTGACAAAAGACTCGCTGGACCTCACTCTAGGTGAAACTTACCATTTGCCTAGACCGTTAAAAAGGGTAACCCTCTCAACCAAACCTATAAAATTGTTTGATGAAACATGTTTCATGAAAGCAGTTTATATATCAAATTTTCGGAATTAGTAAAGCAATCAAATTTTCTAGTATGCTTAGCATTTTAACTTTCGACAAGCCAATTATCCTTTTAAAGTAAAATCATTACCATCAAAAAAGGACATTTACAGTTCCAATAAGAGAACATTTATCAGTATCATTAGTTTTAGAAGTAATTACTAACAAATTTTGCTCTAGTATAATATTTCATTAATTCTACTGATAGATTACTGGACGAGCGTTAATACCCGTTACACAAACTTTGAACTTTATTAAAGCCAGCATTGCCACCATTATCTGACCTAGCCTAAAAATGATCTTTAAGCCTTTAGCAACTGCTACAATCAAATGTCCTTCATATCAAATATTTTTGTTTATCCGACTCGGATTTTAGAGTAGCAAATACTGCTAATATCTCCAAGACTCATTCACAGTCGCTACTACTACATTCGATATACTCTACAACACTCAACTCACATGTTGATTTTTGCTGAAGGAGCTAGGTAAAACCGGAGAACTCAGAGAAAAAACATTGTGACATGGTAGAGAACAATACATCAAACACACTCAACTCACATATGATCCAGCGTCCAAGTCGGGGCTCGAACCCAGACCACAGCGATCAGAGGTGGCTTAACCGCTACGCCAACCAAATGCAATGCCATTGTCAATTCAAAAAAATAAATCTTCATTAATATTTCCCGTTTTTTCAATTTAAAGGAAACTCAAAGAACTATGTTTTTCTTCAACATCTTAGCCATCATTCTCCTCATCATCACCATCGTGGATTCATCCCAAAACACCTGTCCACTTGTAAGATACTCTGGCGTATTTAACTCTCACGACCACGTGAAAGACCACGCCCTCGTAGGCAAGTCCTACAAAAACCTATCTTTAGAATCCATCCAGCAGTGTTTCAGTGTCTGTGTCCAGGACTGTCGATGTGTCTCCTATCAAATGATTGGCACACGATGTGAGCTTGTTGATGAGAACAAACACACAGCTCCAGAACATTTCAAACCGTTGCCTGGATACAAATACTTTGAACTGAAACAGCAATTCAAACAGGTAAACCTGCATAGCTTCAATTACTATCGACTTCAATCAGTATTCATTTATTAGATCATAGTTGGATATATATGTTTCCTCTTTTAACCATGATTCGACGTATGATTAGGAAGAAAATAGAAACTTAAGAGAGCAACTTATACGTGCACTAGAGAAAAAATGGTTGGTTAATCGTATTTTATATATTCCTTAAGTTTATCATTCAGACATTTATTTAGCGGACATGATTATGATAAACTATAATGAGACATCTCTATAAACTCTAGCGAAAATGTACAATTTTTAAAAGTTGAATATCTTGGGAAAATATAATTAAAGCGAAATCAAAGATGTGAAGTTTTTTCCAGTGTTCCCGTCCAGATTCAAAACTGCGTTCTTTAGAAGGCTGGGGCGAATTTGGTAAATAATAAACTCATTTGGTTGATAATAAACTTTGATATTGTTTAAGGCAAATTGTGACGTACTTTAAGGGCAAGTGTCTAGTCACGGAATTTAGGCTCAAAGAAAGAGCACAAAATAGCTATATCAAAGTAGCAGAATTTTCAGCAGAAGTTATTTTATAGCAACAACAATATACAAGGATATTAAGAGCTTGTAGCGTTGAAATTTAATTTTATTCCTTAGAATACGTCATCGATACTGGGACTCAGTTCCCCAAGAGTTCTCACAATTTTTTTCAACAGGATGCCCAAAATGTGGCTTTTCTCCAACTTTGCAAGGCTTTTTCACGACCAAGAGAAATTGAAGGACCCACTTTTTAAAATATTTTCCTTTAAGAGGCCAAGTTCTTTTTAGAGAAATCATTTCTGGCTAGACTTTATAGGCACTAACTTCAAGATATTTCTGGTCGAGCCTGTGGATAACGATCTTCAGTGTAACACTTAGGAAACTCACATAAATGATACCATTGATTGATAGCATCTGGCAAACGATTTTGTTGTCCTATATCACTGATAGAATCATGAAGAGAATACTTTTTATTTCCAGAAAAGTTGTTCAAGTCAGTGCAACAATGGATGTTGCCGTCAACATTCTCAGCCTTGTCAAAATGGTGCAACCTGCATCGAGCTCTGCCAAAACGTCACACGCAAGTTTCAATGCAAATGTCGTAAAGGATTTTCTGGTAGAGTTTGTGACATTCCGGCCATAATTCCTACATCATGCGCTGCTTACAATTCTCACTTTCCTCCAGACAGCTACCCTATTTCTCTCAAAGACAACCAAATCAAGGTGTTTTGTGATGCCAAGTCTGAGCCAGGAATGGTATGGACATTGATCGAGTCATTTGCATTTTTGCTAAGAAAGAAATATGCCAAGAAAGATTTCTTCCAAGATTTTCCAGTCAACACAGGTAACCCGACCTGGTGGGATTATCGCTTGTCCCGTCATGTTATGGAGTACATCAAAACCCAATCTACCCATTGGAGAGCCACCTGTAACTACAATACCGAGGGACTGGTGATGAGAGATTACGTACGAGGTCGTCTTAGGAGCATGGATATCATGAATGACAGAAGTGGTCACCAATGTGTTAAAGTTGAATACATCAATGTACGTGGAATAAACTGTAGCCATTGTACCACGCATATTCGTCAAGAGTCTGGTATACATGTCTTTATTGACAGTCTTGGTGGAAAACGTCTGTCTTGTGAAATCAATTTCAATCATGGGAGTGTAAAAATTAATAGCGATAGATGTGACAATTTTGGTAGGTATTCCGTAAGCAATCCCGCTCACCGATGCTCTGCTTCTCCAAATTCTACCACACAATGGTGGCTTGGAACTATTGTTTAATAAGTTAACCAAGATGAGGCCAGGAGTCACGTGATCGCCAACTATCTGCTTTTGGTGACGTCATTCAGCCTACCGGATGCTGTCATGAACTGATGCATAAACTCATATATCCAAAGGCACCCCAGGCAATCATTTAGAGCAGCGCGTAGTAACTGATCAGCGTACAAAGCAATGCGAAGCAAATACAAGGGTTCGGGTTCGAATCTTGAATGAAATATAAAAAATGGTTTTCGCCTTGTTATATAGTAAATATTTACTTTTCATCTTTTTTCTGGTTTTGAAGCGTTTTAAGCTGGTTTTTTAATTTTTTTCTCCCCACTTATATAGAAGAACTAGTTCTCCTGTGATTTATCCCATGAAAGGAATAAATGTCATATGTTATTAAAATTCTTATTTGGATTGTAAAAAGGTGACCATTTTTACAAAATAACAATTTCATTGAAGCATTGTTCAAAACATCGGTTTTTGATCACCGCAAATTACCCATTTTTAGATTGTACTTGGATGTTTTACATGATATTCTACTTGATTTGAAATAACTCACGCACTTTGTAATAAATTAAATCGACACACTATTGAATAAAAAAGTTGATGCACTTTGAAATATTTTTTGACGCACTTTATTTAATAAATAACAGACACCCCTAAATAATGGCACCTCTAAAGTTGCTTTCGCCCAGAGCCCCCCTTCATAGGGATTTCCATGCCCATTTTGTACGACAATGTGTAGGTCCAGTATTGGTCTACATAGCCACCAGAAATCGCCAGCAGCTACCTTCCCATTGATCCTTGGATACGAGGAATCAGCCATCCTGCCGGGTATTTGACATCAAACTGTGGAGATCGCCAGAGAGTACACTGCAGATTGGCATTTCGAAAGGGGTACGTGTACCTTAGAGCAGATATCGTATGAGTGTGAAATGGACCGCACTCACTGCAATGCATGTGCATGTCGTGACCGTGTCAGTGCCATGTTGTCTATAAAAACATTCAAAATTCGTGACGTGATCGTGCGATGCCGTTGTAATTTCACAGTCATACGAAAACTGCTCTAGTATTGACTGAGATAAATAAATACTTATCATCCCTTTTTTTTTTTTTTGCAAAGTGAGAGAGGTCGATTAAAACTCGTGCCCGTGGGTCAAAGCGATAAGTCTGTTGATAACTTTTTTATGCATTTATAAGAACATGAAGAAGCATCATTTTTGTTGAATATCCTTATTACTTTGTTTTGTTGGTTTGTTTTTCTAAATCAACCTAAACGTTTTCTACATTTTCAGCAGGCATTGTCCATCAATTCTCATCACAAGCAAATAATAATGATGCATTTCATTAAAATCCAAGACGTCCCATCTCAAATATTTTTAAAATTTTAGTGTATGCTGTACAGTGTGATTAGAAGACAATACGGCATTCATTTTTCAGAGTGGGACATTTTCAGTAATGGCTCTAAACATCAGCAAGTTTAACACCATTTATAAATAAGTAATGTCGTATAAGAAGCACCTGCAGTTCAGTTGTAGTTGATGATTCAGTTCACTCAAGTCTTTGACCGGATAACATTTCAGTTTGCAAATTCTCCACCCTCGTCATCGAATTGGACTAGCTAGCCAAAGTAAGTAAATTGTTGTTATTAATGTACTGAGCTATTGCAAACCTCTACGAACTTAAAACCAACTTTTATCATATTAGCAACATTTTGACGCGTTTAGTGTCACTACCACTATTATTGTCACTACTGTTTCATAGCTTGCTTTCTTGCAATGATTTACAGAATATATACATATATGTGAAACGTATCAAAAGGAACATGCAAACATTTCGGTTTTCTTTGTGTGTATATTTGAGCGCTAAAATGTCCAAAATCAAATTGACTCCCCGTTGTATGTTGCTTTTCAAAAGTTGTAAAAATGTGCCAAAATGTACTTTAGTGAGGTTAAAAGAAACTTTCTTCTTGCAAAATATTTTTCTATTTTACCTTTTTCTACTAATATATTGAATTCTAAGTCTTTTGGAAAGTTTTTTTTCTGAGACTTCATAGACTTAGGCGGAAAACATCGAACGTTTGCGCGAACTGCTAAAATACCCTTGTCTTTGAAGCCAAACATTTCCTAAACGAGCACTGTGACTAATTCCTTTTTCTTAGCGGCGAGATAACTAACTTAACTCAAAATGTACAAAATATCACACTTTTAGCGATTTTTATCGAGAGAATCTATAACATGGGAATCCGCACATTGATTATAAATACCATCTTCAATAAGGGACCTTAAAAATTAAAAACGGAAAATTTGGCTTCGGTATAAAATAGAGCTAACTAGACGCCTAATAGGCGTTCACTCGGGCTACACCTGTGTATAGTACTTGGGGAGAAATGGAGAACAGAAGTTGATGGAAACCAGTTTGACTTGTCAGTGTCTTTTGATTGCAAAAATGCATGACAAGTACTCCCAGAGTAGAACACAAATTATATTGGGGAGAAAGTAGTTTGTACATAATTGTGCCACATCATGGTGGTTATTAATATACTGCTGGTCTTTTTATCATGCCAGACATATACAGTATACAGTCTGCTTTATTTTGTAAATGCCTACCAAATGATCCAATATGATCTATAGATAATACATTATAGCTCACACAATTTAAATTTCTATTCTGTACTTTTTTACTTTGATTTATGGAAATAAAACTTACAAACTGTGGCAGACTGTTTCGATGTCCAAGTTAAAATGATTTTGATATTGCTGTTGTCACATTGGTAGATTCTAGAAGTACCACAGTTACCTTTCTATGAAATCATTTCAGTTTCTTAACACAACTTTTCAATACATGTATTACCATGTTTTTAATATGGAGCAGATCAATGATTACAGCAGTAGTCAGTTGCTGGATCCGGTTGTACGAAGGGTGAATAGCGCTATCCAGCGGATAAATCCTTATCCAGCGGATAAAATCTATACAAAATCTATACAGTGGATAACTCTTATCCGGTGGATAACTTTATCCAACCTTCGTACAACCGGGCCCTGATGCTTTATTTGAAGAAGTGTAATGTCATACAATATATGCTCACTACTGATACCATATATAGCTCCTCCATGCACATCAATCTGATACTACTACAGTACAGTAATATCTTCAATTCAATCCACTTTATCTTGTTTCTGTGAACATGGTTGCACAAAGCTTGTACAAATTTGTGGTTGAGTATCACTTTTCATTGATTGAAAATATCATTTTGTACATTCTAAAATTATTCTTCAATTGTTGCTAATATAAGGTCTCATAAACATTAAGCTTACTATCATTTCCATGATTATCCATCACTATATTTAACATTGAGCATGATTGACAATAAAGTGCATTCAATATAATCATGACATTGTACAAAATACAGATTGCACTAAATATTTATAAGTTAATAATAAAAAATCATATTTGTTTTCCATTGTTTATTTGGTGTAATTTTGCACCATTTACTAATTCCTGTTTCCTGGCTTAATTATTGAATAAACCTAGTCACCTTATTACACAAAGGCAAGAATTTCCTAGTCTTTCTAGTGGTGAAATATTATTAATTTAAACAAACTACTGATCTATTAAAGACAATATCTCCGTGTCTTACATGTCTGTCCTCAAGTGCCACAAATCGATTTGTCTTGTGTTCTTGGACGATCAATACATTATAAGTTGATTACAACAGCTGGTAAGAAGGTCATCACTAAATTCGAGAATTCGATATTAACGATTAAAGCAAAGTATCTTGAGATTAAAAGCCAATAGTTCGAAAAATCTGAAAAATTCCGATTGATAGCGTCCGCCATTTTGTTCTCAATCTCTCGCGACCACAGGAAGCCTCGTGGTCAACAGTGTACCCCAAAGGCTTCTGGGTAATTTGCCGATTTGCGACGTTGATAGATTGATAGATTGATAGATTGATAGATTGATAGATTGATAGATTGATAGACCGAAAAGGTAAACCTAGACTCGAGCTACCACAGGTAGCCCGAGTAAAAAGGGCAAGAAGTTAAAGGGGTCTAAATATTCCCATTAGGGACAGTTCATTTTTTATCAGGAGGGGGGGGCTGGTGGTTTTGAGGGGGGGGCCACCTGAAAAAAATGGCCATAAAATGGGGGGCCAAGCAAAAACTTTTTGGCTATCTGAGGAGGGGTCACGCAAAAAAATAGTTTATGCAGCACCTTTTTGTTATCAAATCAACCAAAACGGAGCCACCACGAAGTACTCATTTTCTTGCAAAATTTCTGTTGAGCGGCTCGCGCTTCGCGCTCGCAAAGGCCAATTACATTCTAAATTGTTACACTGCAGCCATGCTACAATGCCAAACACTACAAGCTAGTGTAGTTACACTGCATTGCATCAAGATCATTTCAAATCTCTTTAGGAAACAGTCTTTACGAACAATAGATTTACCTCAAATTTCTGCAAAAGCAGCTCGCGCTTCGCGCTCGCATTTGTAGTTAGTGACTTGCACATTCCACCATAATGGTACGTGTTTCAAATCCTATTACTAAGGAAGAAGTCTTTGTAAACTTATGTACTTAAATTCAGTTATTAATAGTACATGTCTTTGCACGTTGAGAAAATCCTTTTGGGAATAAGTCTCTGTTAACATATACACCTCAAGTTTCTGCCGAGCGACTCACGCTCACATTTGAAATAAGTGACTTGCACATTTCATAAGATGATTTAAAATCCTTTTTGGAACTGATAGCCTCTCACCTAGCTGTGAACATATATACTTCAAATTTCTGCCGAGCGTCTCGCGCTTCGCGCTCGAATTTGTAAATAAATGTAGTATTTCGCACATTGTACCATAAGGACATTTAAAATTCTTTTAGAAAATAGCCTCTGGAAACATCTTTACTTGAAGTTTCAGGTGAGCGGCTCGCGCTTCGCGCTCACATATGTAATATATAATATTATGTAATATTACTCTATAATATTGTTCAATTTTCCTTTGAGACACATTTGAGGATAACAGCAATGATGACGAATAATTCAATGTTATCCTAGTACGTCTGCGATAATGAAAAGGCAAAAATACATATTCCGATCTCTTGATAACATTGCATAATTTTCAGTGGTGGTGGTAGTGTGTGTGTGTGTGTGTGGGGGGGGGGGGGGTCATGTAAATGAAACATGAACTAAGAGGGGGGCCATTTAAAAAATTGTATGACAAAGAGGAGGGGCCGGACACTTTTTGGGGCAAAAATTCCAAAAACCACCAGCCCCCCCCTCCTGATAAAAAATGAACGGTCCCTTATAACTCAAAGAATGCAGTAGAATTTACATTAGTTGAGTCAAAATAGATTTTAATCGGATCAAATCGAAAACAAATAGAAAGCCAGGTATATTGCTAATTATAGGAGACTTGCTTGTAATACCTTTGACTTAGTGGAAATTTCATAACACAAAATGAAAACATAAATGAATATCATAATGTGCACTATTTAAGTACTATATATTGAACGAATAATGGCTTGTGTGTTTGCACCCAATTAACACCGCCTATTAACTGTCAAAACATTCTGGTTTTAGATAAACCTTCTTTGGTACTATAAGATTTTGTCCAATCATAGACGCTCAAAACAATAATATATTTTGGGATCTATGAAAGTGACACTCATCTAGATTGGAGGTTTGATAGTATACTAGTAGGGCAATATACTTTCTAAAAGATTTATTTGACCTGACCTGTAAGCCTTTTGTTACATATACAATGTAAGTGTTATAATTTAACAAATGCGTATTCATTTAATTATATTTCCTTTTTCACTTTAAAGGAAACTCAAAGAATGTTTTCGTTCAACATCTTGGCCATCCTCCTCTTCATCACCATCGTTGATGCATCCCAAAACACCTGTCCACTTGTAAGATACTCTGGCGTATTTAACTCTCACGACCACGTGAAAGACCACGCCCTCGTAGCCAAGTCCTACAAAAACCTTTCTTTAGAATCCATCCAGCAGTGTTTCAGTGTCTGTGTCCAGGACTGTCGATGTGTCTCCTATCAAATGATTGGCACACGATGTGAGCTTGTTGATGAGAACAAACACACAGCTCCAGAACATTTCAAACCGTTGCCTGGATACAAATACTTTGAACTGAAACAGCAATTCAAAGAGGTAAACCTGCATAGCTTTAATTACAATCGACTACAATCAGTATTCATTTATTAGATCATATTGATATATATGTTTCCTCTTTCAACTATGATTCGACGTATGATAAGGAAGTAAAATAGAAACTTAAGAGAGCAGCTTATACAGGTTATATGTGAACTAGCACAAAAAAGTAGGGGAAAGTTAATCGTCCCATTTTATATATTCCCTAAGCGGTTCATCATTCAGAAATTTATTTAGCGGACATGATTATGATAAATGATAATGAGGTGTCTTGTAAAACGAATTATATAAGACACCTTTTAAAAAATTGATTTTTACAACACTTGATACTAATCTCGCAATCTGAATGGTTGATTTTACAACACTTGATACTAATCTCGCGATCTGATTGGTTGATTAGAGTGTGTCAATAAGAGGACAGACACACTGCTGACGCGTTTCAGCGCGCGCGCTCGGTCTGTTGCCCCGCTTGAAAAGGATTTTTTAACTTTTATCTCAAATAATTGTTGTAAAAAACGAATTGAAGATGGTTTTTCATTGTCTGTCTTATTGACACACTCTTGACGTCATAAAATGTTCAAAACTTTGCAGTGAAACCACTCGCTGCGCTCGTGATTCCACTTGAGTTTTGAACATTTTATGACGTCAAGAGTGTGTCAATAAGAGGACAGACAATGAAAAACCATCTTCAATTTGTTAATTAGAGTGTGTCAATAAGAGGACAGACACACTGCTGACGCGTTTCAGCGCGCGCGCTCGTTCTCTTGCCCCATTTGAAAAGGATTTTTTAACTTTTATCTCAAATAAATGTTGTAAAAAACGAATTGAAGATCGTTTTTTATTGTCTGTCCTCTTATTGACACACTCTTGACGCCATAAAATGTTTAAAACTTTGCAGTGAAACCACTCGCTGCGCTCGTGATTCCACTTGAGTTTTGAACATTTTATGACGTCAAGAGTGTGTCAATAAGAGGACAGACAATGAAAAACCATCTTCAATTTAATAATTTTACTGACAACACTGGAAAACATTAAACAAGATACCATGTGCATTTTAACCTGCTATATTAAGATATTTCTGTTGGAGCCGGTTGGATGACGATCTTCAGTGTAACACTTAGGAAACTCACATAAACATGATAAATGATACCGTTGATTGATAGCACCTTGTAAACGATTTTGTTGTCCTATATCACTGATAGAATCATGAAGAGGATATTTTTTATTTCCAGAAAGGTTGTTCAAGTCAGTGCAACAATGGATGTTGCCGTCAACATTCTCAGCCTTGTCAAAATGGTGCAACCTGCATCGAGCTCTGCAAAAACGTCACACGCAAGTTTCAGTGCAAATGTCGTAAAGGATTTTCTGGAAGAGTTTGTGACATTCCGGCCTTAATTCCTACATCATGCGCTGCTTACAAATCTCACTTTCCTCCAGACAGCTACCCTATTTCTCTCCAAGAAAACCAAATCAAGGTGTTTTGTGATGCCAAGTCTGAGCCAGGAATGGTATGGACATTGATCGAGTCATTTGCATTTTCGCTAAGAAAGAAATATGCCAAGAAAGACTTCTTCCAAGATTTTCCAATCAACACAGGTAACCCGACCTGGTGGGATTATCGCTTGTCCCGTCATGTTATGGAGTACATCAAAACCCAATCTACCCATTGGAGAGCCACTTGTAACTACAATACCGAGGGACTGGTGATGAGAGATTACGTACGAGGTCGTCTTAGGAGCATGGATATCATGAATGACAGAAGTGGTCACCAATGTGTTAAAGTTGAATACACCAATGTACGTGGAATAAACTGTAGCCATTGTACCACGCATATTCGTCAAGAGTCTGGTATACATGTTTTTATTGACAGTAACTCCGGAAAACGTCTGTCTTGTGAAATTAATTTCAATCATGGGAGTGTAAAAATTAATAGCGATAGATGTGACAATTTTGGTAGGTATCTGTTAAGCAATCCCGCTCACCGATGCTCTGCTTCTCCAAATTCTACCACACAATGGTGACTTGGAACTATTGTTAATGAGTTAACGAAGATGAGGCCAGGAGTCACGTGATCGCCAACTATCTGCTTTTGGTGACGTCATTCAGCCTACCGGATGCTGTCATGAACTGATGCATAAACTCATATATCCAAAGGCACCCCAGGCAATCATTTAGAGCAGTGCGTAGTAACTGATCAGCGTACAAAGCAATGCGAAGCAAATGTAAGGGTTCAGGTTCGAATCTTGCATGAAATATAAAAAATTGTTTTCGCCTTGTTATATAGTAAATATTTGCTTTTCATCTTTTTTCTGGTTTTGAAGCGTTTTAAGCTGGTTTTTTTAATTTTTTTCTCCCCACTTATATAGAAGAACTAGTTCTCCTGTGATTTATCCCATGAAAGGAATAAATGTCATATGTTATTAAAATTCTTATTTGGATTGTAAAAAGGTGACCATTTTTACAAAATAACAATTTCATTGAAGCATTGTTCAAAACATCGGTTTTTGACCGAAAATTACCCATTTTTAGATTGTACTTGGATGTTTTACATGATACTGATTCTACTTGATTTGAAATAACTCACGCACTTTGTAATAAATTAAATCGACACACTATTGAATAAAAAAGTTGATGCACTTTGAAATAATTTTTGACGCACTTTATTTAATAAATAATAGACACCCCTAAATAATGGCACCTCTAAAGTTGCTTTCGCCCAGAGCCCCCCTTCATAGGGATTTCCATGCCCATTTTGTACGACAATGTGTAGGTCCAGTATTGGTCTACATAGCCACCAGAAATCGCCAGCAGCTACCTTCCCATTGATCCTTGGATCCGAGGAATCAGCCATCCTGCCGGGTATTTGGCATCAAATTGTGGAGATCGCCAGAGAGTACACTGCAGAAGCCAATTTATATCCATATAAATTAAGTTAATGATTCAACCTTAAGCTCCGCAATGCTCAACAATGCAAATGTAACAAGCTATCATTGCGGTGCATTGTTTAGAATGACTAGGGTTCAAAGGGTCACTTTACTACCAGTTGTTAATGTGCTTGTATTTACAAACCAATCACAGGACAGCATGCCGATGCTGTCAAGGTGTTTACTATATTTGTGATTAGCTCATGTTTCAGTCAGATGCAAGTTTACACTGCAAGCTATAACTTTGTTTAATTACATGGGCTTCCTGTGGAAGCGAAGCCCATGTTAAAAATTCGCTATTGTTATTGTCATTTATGTTCGTCTTCGTCGTCGAAATGTCCACGCATGCGTGTTGTCGTCTTGATCGGGAAATACTTTAGGAATGCAAGATGACCGACTACTAAGAAAATAGCTTTCACAGACAGGCTTTTTCTGCAGTAGAACAATTTAATTTGGAGCTTTTAACTCGAGATATACCTATATACTTATAAGAGCTTCAGAATGGGCTGTTATTTTGAGCTTCATCTCCAATACTTTGACCAAATATCGAACTCGAAATGGAGTACTTAAAAGGATGCCCTCGCGATAATAATGACTATTTCCTATGAGCTGGAAAATTACGAATTTCTCATCCTACATGTTGCTAAACGAACATACATAGAAGCAAGTCAATTATATTCCTCATTCAAGCATTCAAGAGAACTTGAGAGGTTTTTGTACTGAATTTTAATATCGGAATTCAATTCTGGCATGGAACTTGACCTTGTAGTGTGCGTTTCGTCACGTAACGTCTTTTATTCAAAGATAAAACATCCGAAACATGAACGAAAAAGTACAGGATTTGTTATTGTGTCAAAAACGCCGTTGTAGAAGTCTTTACATCAAACAATTGAGATACAAAGTGGAATAAAAAGTTGAATAAACTGGTATATTCGCTGAATAAACTGATATATTCGCTGGTAATATTTTTGCATGTCGGAGATATATATAATACTAGCCATTTCTAATAGAAAGTGAAGTGCTGCGAGCGGAAAACAGCTGGTGTATCCACGTTAGCAGAACTGTTCCCCTAAAACTCACGAAAGTACACCGCTTTCTCTGATATATGAAATGTTTCTTGTCTATCTCCTGTGCGTTGAGTGACGAACACTGCTAGTTGACCTTCAATGTTGAACTACAAAACATCATACTCCAGGATCAGTGTCGGACACACACAGTTCAAAATATTTAGCACTTTGAGTAAAGCAATTTTCAGGAATTTTTCAAACAATCACAAACGGCTAGCGTTGGCAATGATTATAAAACTAACTGATTTTAAAAAGCTATAGTTGTACGTTGCATCACGGTCAAAGACTGCCGCATTGTCTACTGTACTATTTGACGCTTTAGATCAAACGAATGATAAATACAATTTCATCACATACAAAGTATAAAATTTTCTTTCATAGAGTAACCAAATATATTGCAGAGATTCTCAGCGCAACCTCACTTCATACTTATTATCTTGGCTTGAATTGATTCGGCCCGTAGACGAGCTTCGATTCGAACAGTAACACGCAAAATGACCCGTAACAGAACATTGCCCTCTCGAAAAAATATCACTTAGCATTTTGTGACTTTCTTTATACTTCGAGAAACATAAAACCTCTCGAATGGAATCGCACAGGAATCCCAATTCATCCCTGTGACGTCAAGGTTCGCCATGAACATACCACCGTACATAAAAATCGAGTTCGCGGATCAATATTAAGGTGACGTCATTAATCGCACAGGAATCCCACACCAAGAATAGTGTTGCTGCTCGCTTCGCTCCCAGCAACTATCCATGATAATAGAAAGACAAAAGCAAACACTAATAGCTGCTGACAGACAAATTGACTAATCAGATATTCTTTAGTTTAAGTTAGCCGATTCAAAAATGGTCATTATATTATGGTTAACTATTTCCCAGAATGGTGAAGAACCGTGAAACGGCTCGGGGAAGAGTACGAACAGGGCCGGTCAAGGGGCTCCCGGGGCACGAGTGAACGCACGTGTGCGTCTAGTTATGCTTAACTTGAAAAGAAAACTACAATTTAGAGGTCATGTATATTTTGAAGCTGTCAGACCAACATCTGTACAAGCAGCACTTACATGGCTAATAACACATTGTATAAAGATGTTGTTATTGATTGTACAAATATTAGCAATGAGCCCACACAGATATAACACATATTACTGAAGCTGAAGATAAATTGGATAATAAGTCGCTTTTCCAAGAATAGATGCGTAGCTTGTTTGATAGAACTATCAGTACATATTGATTTTATAGCTAAATTGGACATTGTTATACGTAATAAAAATGAAGCTTATGACTAATTATGACAGGAAGCCCATGTTCACGCAGTTATGCGTCTAGTTCATCAAAATTTATATCATTGCGATACCAATCGCTATACAACGCCTTTCGAGAACCAAGCATCGCGACTCAGGAAAATGCCGCCCTTTAGAGACGTTTCCAAGAGCAGTTCGCGACCAAAATTTCACGGACTTTGATCCAGCTGTCTTGAACGCTTTTGTCTGTCTTGGATCTACGTGGTCTTGTCCTCCAAACAGGACTCCTATCGATGGGCCAGCGAAGTGCACTTGAATCCCAGTTTCCGACTGACGAAAACGAGGGATGTAGATTTTAGCGAGACCAACATGGAACAACACTGAATCGTCCAGCGTACTCATAAACAGCATGGCGGCACGCCCCCAACTCAAGCATTGCCTTCCAGTTCTGCGAGACTCAACTCAGTGAAATCCAACAGATTCTAGAGGACTCCGTCGCAGCAGCCCCCGGGGAGAACGCAGGCGAAGCCAGGTTACAGACTATCAACAAGGAACTAGCAGTATCAATCAGACTAACAACACTATCGACGCGGACCCCATCCTGGAAGTGCAATTCCATCACAAGAACCATCTCGGGAAGCTATGTCGAAATAAATAAATAAATAAATCCTGTCCGGTGAGTCCTACTATTATATTCTTACTTTTTGTGAGTCTAGTTAGTTGAATACTAGTTTACTGCGCGTACTATAGTGATCTCGACCAGCATATCTCCATCGTACCACGACTGTACACCACATGGCGGCTTAAATAACAAGATCAAATCATGCCCTAACTGCATCTAATTCACATATTTTGATAACTTTGTTTATAAAACAAATTTACTTTAATGGACCAAGCCAAATAGATATTATTTCCTGCTAATTTGCCAGTTTTAAGTCTCTACCCGGTGAGGGCAACAGGATTGCATGACAGAAGTTTCGGTCACCGATCAACAGCCCAAACTTTCAGGAGCAAGTCCTTTCTTTGATGTATACAAAAATGCTAAGGAGCCAGTTTTTTAGCGATGTATAGTTTATATTCTAGCCCTTTGACAACGTCATGTGTCCACCACGAATAAACAACGTACTGTTTCTGGAATATTATGGCTCTTTTAGGCCATTCAGTTATCAACAATTATCCTTTTTCTACACCGCATTGTTATTGATAACCATAACAGGTTATTATCACTTCGGACATTCAATCGATCTTTGCTGCATTTTGTGGACAGGCTACTGGTTGCAGTTTAATTTCTTTTCAGAAGCTGTGCCTGGTCACCTACAGTTTACGACAGAGTGGGAAACAAGTCTTCACTGGATCAGAAAGCGTGCATGGTTTATCAGATGCATAAACTCCATCATATATAGTAAATTGTTAGCGGATACACAAACAAATAATCATGCCTTCATTGCTGCTTCTAAAGCCCTTTACAATTCAGTTTGTGGTTTGTCTATGGGGAATACACGGGGTGTATTTGTGGGGATAAGTGCTCCCATACTGGTCGCTCTTTGCCCCATAGACATTTTATGGCTGCTACAATTACTGGTGATAGGTACCCTTCCGTCTACATTGCCATGGAGTCTATTGGGTAATTAAGGGGATTATTACCCCTTTGAGGGGATGAGGCGGCCTCCGGGAGTGTTGTGTATCTCCCTGGAGAGTGAGCGTGTGGTGCACCTCCTGCCAAGCCAGTGGCCTAGGGGATTATCACCCCTAGAGAGAGGATTATCACCTCTCTTTGCCACCTCCTTTGGAGCATCCCTGGGCGGCCTCGGGGAGTGTTGTGTATCTCCCCTGAGAGTGAGTGTGTGGTGCACCTCCTGCCAAGCCAGTGGTCTAGGGAATGATCAACCCTAGAGAGAGGATTATCACCTCTCTTTGCCTGACCAGTATGCCTGTGTGAATGCATGCACAGATGGAGCACCTATCCCTATGCCCCTTTACCCCACAAATGTTGTCATGGCTATTTTGGTATGAGGGCTTAAGGGTTGGAAGAATTAATTGGCATTTCGAAAGGGGTACGTGTACCTTAGAGCAGATATCGTATGAGTGTGAAATGGACCGCACTCACTGCAATGCATGTGCATGTCGTGACCGTGTCAGTGCCGTGCTGTCTATAAAAACATTCAAAATTCGTGACGTGATCGTGCGATGCCGTTTTCACAGTCATACGAAAACTGCTCTAGTATGGACTGAGATAAATAAATACTTATCATCTCTTTTTTTTTTGCAAAGTGAGAGAGGTCGATTAAGACTCGTGCCCATGGGTCAAAGCGATAAGTCTGCTCATGACTTTTTGCTTGCTTTTGTAAGTGCATGAAGAAGCAGCACTTTTGTTGAATATCCTTATTGTTTTGTTTTGTTGTTGGTTTTTCTAAAACAACCCAAACGTTTTCTACATTTTCGATTCAGCAACCATTATCCATCAATTCTCATCATATCACAAGCAAATAAAATAATGACGCATTTCATTAAAATCTAAAACGCCCCATCTCAAATATTTTCAAAATTTTAGCGTATGCTGATCATATTGTCGAATGAGAGTCGTGTTATTAAAACCACAGTGTGATTAGAAGACAAGACTGCATTCATTTCTCAGAGTAATTGGATATTTTCAGTAATGGCTCTAAACATCAGCAAGTTTAACACCATTTATAAATAAGTAATGTCGTATAAGAAGCACCTGCAGTTCAGTTGAAGTTGATGATTCAGTTCACTCAAGTCTTTGACCGGATAAGATTTCAGTTTGTAAACTCTCCACCCTCGTCAACCAATTGGACTAGCTAGCCAAAGTAAGTTTTCTTTGTTTTGGTCAAAAATTGTTGTTGTTAGTGTACTGCGCTATTGCAAACGAACTAAAAACCAACTTTTATCATATTAGCAACATTTTGACGCGTTTAGTGTCACTACTACTATTATTTTCACTATTGTTTCAAAACTTCAGTGCTTTCTTGCAATGATTTACAGAATATATACATAAACGTATCAATAGGAACATGCAAACATTTTCGGTTTTCTTTCTGTGTATATTTGAGCGCTAAAATGTCCAAAATCAAATTGACTCCCCGTTGTATGTGGCTTTTCAAAAGTTGTAAAAATGTGCCAAAATGTACTTTAGTGAGGTTAAAAGAAACTTTCTTCTTGCAAAATATTTTTCTATTTTACCTTTTTCTACTAATATATTAAATTCTAAGTCTATTGGAAATTTTTTTCTGAGACTTCAAAGACTTAGGCGGAATACATCGAACGTTTGCGCGAACTGCTAAAATACCCTTGTCTTTGAAGCCAAACATTTCCTAAACGAGCACTGTGACTAATTCCTTTTTCTTAGCGGCGAGATAACTAACTCAAAATGTACAAAATATCACACTTTTAGCGATTTTTATCGAGAGAATCTATAACATGGGAATACGCACATTGATTATAAATACCATCTTCAATGAATCAAAAATTAAAACGTAAAATTTGACTTGGGTATAAAATAGAGTTAAAAAAAGGGCAAGAAGTAAAATAGGCTCCTAAATATTCCCAGTGTAACTCAAAGACACTCAGTAAAATTTACATTAGTTGAGTCATATAAAATTTTAATCGGATCAAAACAAATAGAAAGCCAGGTATATTGCTAATTACAGGAGACTTTAACTTAGTGGAAATATTATAACATCAAATGAAAACATAAATGAATATCATAATGAGCACGACTTAAGTACTATTGTACGAATAATGGCTTTAGTGTTTGCACCTAATTAACAACGCTTATTAGCTGTCAAAAAATTCTGGTTTGAGATAAACCTTCTTTGGTACTATAAGATTTTGTCCAATCATAGACGCTCAAAACAATAATATATTTCATGGAATCTATGAAAGTAACACTCATCTAGATTGGAGGTTTGATAGTATACTAGTAGGGCAATACACTTTTCAAAAGCTTTACTTGACCGGATCTGTAAGCCTTTTGTTACATACACAATGTAAGTGTAATATAATTTAACAAATGCATCTTCATTTAATTATATTCCCTTCATTTTTTCACTTTAAGGAAACTCAAAGAACTATGTTTTTGTTCAACATCTTGGCCATCATTCTCCACATCATCACCATCGTGGATGCAACAGAAAACACCTGTCCACTTGTAAGATACTCTGGCGTATTTAACTCTCACGACCACGTGAAAGACCACGCCCTCGTAGCCAAGTCCTACAAAAACCTTTCTTTAGAGTCCATCCAGCAATGTTTCAGTGTCTGTGTCCAGGACTGTCGATGTGTGTCCTATCAAATCAATGGCACACGATGTGAGCTTGTTGATGAGAACAAACACACAGCTCCACAACATTTCAAACCGTTGCCTGGATACAAATACTTTGAACTGAAACAGCAATTCAAACAGGTAAACCTGCATAGCTTTAATTACAATCGACTTCAATCAGTATTCCTGTATTAAATAAAGTTAAAAATGTCCTCTCTTTGAACTATGATTCGACGAATGATAAGGAAGTACAACAGAAAAGTTAAGAGAGCAGCTTATACAGGTTATATGTGAACTAGCACAAAAAAGTAGGGGAAAGTTAATCGTCCCATTTTATATATTCCCTAAGCGGTTCATCATTCAGAAATTTATTTAGCGGACATGATTATGGTAAATGATAATGAGGTATCTCGTCAACGAATTAAATAAGGCATCTTTAAAAAATTGATTTTTACTAACAACTGGACAACGTTAAACAAGTATCTTGTGCATTTTAACCTGCTATATTCAGGTATTTCTCTTCGAGCCGGCGTGGATGACGATCTTCAGTGTAACATTAAGGAAACTCACATAAATGATAGCACTGATTGATAGCACCTTGTAAACGATTGTGTTGTCTTTTATCACTGATAGAATCATGAAGAGAATCTTTTTTTTTTCAGAAAAGTTGTTCAAGTCAGTGCAACAATGGATGTTGCCGTCAATATTCTCAGCCTTGTCAAAATGGTGCAACCTGCATCGAGGTCTGCCAAAACGTCACACGCAAGTTTCAATGCAAATGTCGTAAAGGATTTTCTGGTAGAGTTTGTGACATTCCGGCCTTAATTCCTACATCATGCGCTGCTTACAATTCTCACTTTCCTCCGGACAGCTACCCTATTTCTCTCAAAGAAAACCAAATCAAGGTCTTTTGTGATGCCAAGTCTGAGCCAGGAATGGTATGGACATTGATCGAGTCATTTGCATTTTCGCTAAGAAAGAAATATGCCAAGAAAGACTTCTTCCAAGATTTTCCAGTCAACACAGATAACCCGACCTGGTGGGATTATCGCTTGTCCCGTCATGTTATGGAGTACATCAAAACCCAATCTACCCATTGGAGAGCCACCTGTAACTACAATACCGAGGGACTGGTGATGAGAGATTACGTACGAGGTCGTCTTAGGAGCATGGATATCATGAATGACAGAAGTGGTCACCAATGTGTTCAAGTTGAATACATCAATGTACGTGGAATAAACTGTAGCCATTGTACCACGCATATTCGTCAAGAATCTGGTATACATGTTTTTATTGACAGTCTTGGTGGAAAACGTCTGTCATGTGAAATCAATTTCAATCATGGGAGTGTAAAGAATAAAGGCCTCGATAGTTGTGACAATTTTGGTAGGTATCTCACAAGCAATCCTGCTCACCGATGCTCTGCTTCTCCAAATTCTACCACACAATGGTGGCTTGGAACTATTGTTTAATGAGTTAACCAAGATGAGGCCAGGAGTCACGTGATCGTCGACTATCTGCTTTTAGTGACGTCATTCAGCCTACCGGATGCTGTCATGAACTGATGCATAAACTCACTTATCCACAGGCACCCCAGGCAATCATTTAGAGCAGCGCGTAGTAACTGATCAGCGTACAAAGCAATGCGAAGCAAATGCAAGGGTTCAGGTTCGAATCTTACATGGAATAAAAAAATTGTTTTCGCCTTGTTATATAGTAAATATTTGCTTTTCATCTTTTTGTATGCTTTTTTCTGGTTTTGAAGCGTTCTAGTTCTCCTGTGATTTATCCCATGAAAGGAATAAATTTCATATGTTATCAAAATTCTTATTTGGATTGTAAAAAGGTGACCATCTTTACAAAATAACAATTTCATTGAAGCATTGTTCAAAACATCGGTTTTTGACCGAAAATTACCCATTTTTAGATTGTACTTGGATGTTTTACATGATATTCTACCTGATTTGAAATAACTCACGCACTTTGTAATCAATTAAATCTACACACTATTGAATAAAAAAGTTGATACACTTTGAAATAATTTTTGACGAACTTTATTTAATAAATAACAGACGCCCCTAAATAATGGCACCTCTTAGGTTGCTTTCGCCCAGAGCCCCCCTTCATAGGGATTTCCATGTCCATTTTCTACGACAATGTGTAGGTCCAGTATTGGTCTACATAGCCACCAGAAGTCGTGTCGCCAACAGCAACCTTCCCATTGATCCTTGGATCCGAGGAATCAGTCATCCTGCCGGGTTTTTGACATCAAACTGTGGAGATCGCCAGAGTACACTGCAGATTGGTATTTCAAAAGGGGTACGTAGACCTTACAGCAGATATCGTATGAGTGTGAAACGGACCGCACTCACTGCAATGCATGTGCATGTCGTGACCGTGTCAGTGCCGTGTTGTCTATAAAAACATTCAAAATTCGTGACGTGATCGTGCGATATGCTGTTTTCACAGTCATACGAAAACTGCTCTAGTATGGACTGAGATAAATAAATACTTATCATATCTTTTTTTTTTCTTGCAAAGTGAGAGAGGTCGATTAAAACTCGTGCCCATGGGTCAAAGCGATAAGTCTGTTCATAACTTTTTGCTTGCTTTTGTAAGTGCATGAAGAAGCAGCACTTTTGTTGAATATCCTTATTGCTTTGTTTTGTTGGTTTGTTTTGTCTAAAACAACCTAAACGTTTTCTACATTTTCAGCAGGCATTATCCATCAATTCTCATCACAAGCGAATATATTAATTAATGATGCATTTCATTAAAATCCAAAACGTCCCATCTCAAATATTTTTAAAATTTTAGTGTATGCTGATTATATGTCGGATGAGAGTCGTGTTATTAAAACCACAGTGTGATTAGAAGGCAAGACGGCATTCATTTTTCAGAGTAATTGGATATTTTCAGTAATGGCTCTAAACAGCAGCAAGTTTAACACCATTTATAAATAAGTAATGTCGTATAAGAAGCACCTGCAGTTCAGTTGAAGTTGATGATTCAGTTCACTTAAGTCTTTGACCGGATAAGATTTCAGTTTGTAAACTCTCCACCCCCGTCAACCAATTGGACTAGCTAGCCAAAGTAAGTTTTCTTTGTTTTGATCTAAAATTGTTGTTATTAGTGTACTGCGCTATTGCAAACCTCTACGAACTAAAAACCAACTTTTATCATATTAGCAACATAAATTTTGACGCGTTTAGTGTCACTACCACTATTATTGTCACTACAGTTTCAAAACTTAGTTTCTTGCAATGATTTACAGAATATATACATATATTTGAAACGTATCAATAGTAACATGCAAACATTTTCGGTTTTCTTTGTGTGTACATTTGAGCGCTAAAATGTCCAAAATCAAATTGACTCCCCGTTGTATGTTGCTTTTCAAAAGTTGTAAAAATGTGCCAAAATGTACTTTAGTGAGGTTGAAAGAAACTTTCTTCTTGCAAAATATTTTTCTATTTTACCTTTTTCTACTAATATATTGAATTCTAAGTCTTTTGGAAAGTTTTTTTTCTGAGACTTCATAGACTAGCTTAGGCGGAAAACATCGAACGTTTGCGCGAACTGCTAAAATACCCTTGTCTTTGAAGCCAAACATTTCCTAAACGAGCACTGTGACTAATTCCTTTTTCTTAGCGGCGAGATAACTAACTTAACTCAAAATGTACAAAATATCACACTTTTAGCGATTTTTATCGAGAGAATCTATAACATGGGAATCCGGACATTGATTATAAATACCATCTTCAATAAGGGACATAAAAAATTAAAAACGTAAAATTTGGCTTCGGTATAAAATAGAGCTAATAAGGGCAAGAAGTTAAAGGGGTCAAAATATTCCCATTATAACTCAAAGAATGCAGTAGAATTTACATTAGTTGAGTCAAAATAGATTTTAATCGGATCAAATCGAAAAAAATAGAAAGTCAGGTATATTGCTAATTATAGGAAACTTGTTTGTAATACCTTTGACTTAGTGGAAATTTCATAACACAAAATGAAAACATAAATGAATATCATAATGTGCACTATTTAAGTACTATATATTGAACGAATAATGGCTTGTGTGTTTGCACCCAATTAACACCGCCTATTAACTGTCAAAACATTCTGGTTTTAGATCAACCTTCTTTGGTACTATAAGATTTTGTCCAATCATAGACGCTCAAAACAATAATATATTTTGGGATCTATGAAAGTGACACTCATCTAGATTGGAGGTTTGATAGTATACTAGTAGGGCAATATACTTTCTAAAAGATTTATTTGACCTGACCTGTAAGCCTTTTGTTACATATACAATGTAAGTGTAGTATAATTTAACAAATGCGTATTCATTTAATTATATTTCCTTTTTCACTTTAAAGGAAACTCAAAGAATGTTTTCGTTCAACATCTTGGCCATCCTCCTCCTCATCATCACCATCGTGGATGCATCCCAAAACACCTGTCCACTTGTAAGATACTCTGGCGTATTTAACTCTCACGACCACGTGAAAGACCACGCCCTCGTAGCCAAGTCCTACAAAAACCTATCTTTAGAATCCATCCAGGAATGTTTCAGTGTCTGTGTCCAGGACTGTCGATGTGTGTCCTATCAAATCAATGGCACACGATGTGAGCTTGTTGATGAGAACAAACACACAGCTCCACAACATTTCAAACCGTTGCCTGGATACAAATACTTCGAACTGAAACAGCAATTCAAACAGGTAAACTGCATAGCTTTAATTACTATCGACTTCAATCAGTATTCCTTTATTAAATAAAGTTAAAATGTCCTCTCTTTGAACTATTATTCGACGTATGATAAGGAAGTAGAATAGAAACTTAAGAGAGCTGCTTATATGTGCACTAGCCCAAAAATGGTTGAGTCAAGTTAATCGTCCCATTTTATATATTCCCTAAGTTCATCATTTCAATTTGAGCCCTTGGATGACGATCTTCAGTGTAACACTAAGGAAACTCACATTCATCCGTTTATAATAACAGCTAGTAAACGATTTTTTGTGCATCAATAGAATCATAAAGAGAATCTTTTTTTTTCAGAAAAGTTGTTCAAGTCAATGCAACAATGGATGTTGCCGTCAACATTCTCAGCCTTGTCAAAATGGTGCAACCTGCATCGAGCTCTGCCAAAACGTCACACGCAAGTTTCAATGCAAATGTCGTAAAGGATTTTCTGGAAGAGTTTGTGACATTCCGGCCTTAATTCCTACATCATGCGCTGCTTACAAATCTCACTTTCCTCCAGACAGCTACCCTATTTCTCTCCAAGAAAACCAAATCAAGGTGTTTTGTGATACCAAGTCTGAGCCAGGAATGGTATGGACATTGATCGAGTCATTTGCATTTTCGCTAAGAAAGAAATATGCCAAGAAAGACTTCTTCCAAGATTTTCCAGTCAACACAGATAACCCGACCTGGTGGGATTATCGCTTGTCCCGTCATGTTATGGAGTACATCAAAACCCAATCTACCCATTGGAGAGCCACCTGTAACTACAATACTGAGGGACTGGTGATGAGAGATTACGTACGAGGTCGTCTTAGGAGCATGGATATCATGAATGACAGAAGTGGTCACCAATGTGTCAAAGTTGAATACATCAATGTACGTGGAATAAACTGTAGCCATTGTACCACGCATATTCGTCAAGAATCCGGTATACATGTATTTATTGACAGTAACTCCGGAAAACGTCTGTCTTGTGAAATCAATTTCAATCATGGGAGTGTAAAAATTAATAGCGATAGATGTGACAATTTTGGTAGGTATTTCGTAAGCAATCCTGCTCACCGATGCTCTGCTTCTCCAAATTCTACCACACAATGGTGACTTGGAACTATTGTTAATGAGTTAACCAAGATGAGGCCAGGAGTCACGTGATCGCCAACTATCTGCTTTTGGTGACGTCATTCAGCCTACCGGATGCTGTCATGAACTGATGCATAAACTCATATATCCAAAGGCACCCCAGGCAATCATTTAGAGCAGTGCGTAGTAACTGATCAGCGTACAAAGCAATGCGAAGCAAATGTAAGGGTTCAGGTTCGAATCTTGCATGAAATATAAAAAATTGTTTTCGCCTTGTTATATAGTAAATATTTGCTTTTCATCTTTTTTCTGGTTTTGAAGCGTTTTAAGCTGGTTTTTTTAATTTTTTTCTCCCCACTTATATAGAAGAACTAGTTCTCCTGTGATTTATCCCATGAAAGGAATAAATGTCATATGTTATTAAAATTCTTATTTGGATTGTAAAAAGGTGACCATTTTTACAAAATAACAATTTCATTGAAGCATTGTTCAAAACATCGGTTTTTGACCGAAAATTACCCATTTTTAGATTGTACTTGGATGTTTTACATGATACTGATTCTACTTGATTTGAAATAACTCACGCACTTTGTAATAAATTAAATCGACACACTATTGAATAAAAAAGTTGATGCACTTTGAAATAATTTTTGACGCACTTTATTTAATAAATAATAGACACCCCTAAATAATGGCACCTCTAAAGTTGCTTTCGCCCAGAGCCCCCCTTCATAGGGATTTCCATGCCCATTTTGTACGACAATGTGTAGGTCCAGTATTGGTCTACATAGCCACCAGAAATCGCCAGCAGCTACCTTCCCATTGATCCTTGGATCCGAGGAATCAGCCATCCTGCCGGGTATTTGGCATCAAACTGTGGAGATCGCCAGAGAGTACACTGCAGAAGCCAATTTATATCCATATAAATTAAGTTAATGATTCAACCTTAAGCTCCGCAATGCTCAACAATGCAAATGTAACTAGACGCACACGTGCGTTCACTCGTGCCTATGCCTGGAGCCCTTTTTAAGAGAGGCTCCAATGACCGGCTCCGTTCGTACTCTTCCCCTAGCCGTTTCACGCATTCTTCACCATTCCGGGAAATAGCTAACCGTAACAAATGACCTTTTTTGAATCGGCTAACTTAAACTAAAAAATATCTTGATTAGTTAGTTTGTCTGTCAACAGCTATTAGTGCCTTTGTCTTTCTATTATCATGCATAGGTATTAGATATCTCCAACATGCAAAAATATACCAGTTTTATATTCAACTTCTTATTTCACTATATATCTCAATTGTTTGCTGTAAAGACTTCTACAACGGCATATTTGACACAATAACAAATCGTGTATTTTTTCGTTCATGTTTCGGATGTTATATATATGAACTAGCCATTTCTAATAGAAAGTGAAGTGCTGCGAGCAGAAAACAGCTGGTGTATCCACGTTAGCAGAACTGTTCCCCTAAAACTCACGAAAGTACACCGCTTTCTCTGATATATGAAATGTTTCTTGTCTATCTCTTGTGCGTTGTGTGACGAACACTGCTAGTTGACCTTCAATGTTGAACTACAAAACATAATTCTCCAGGATCAGTGTCGGACACACACAGTTCAAAATATTTAGCACTGAGTAAAAGCAATTTTTCAAACAATCACAAACGGCTAGCGTTGGCAATGATTATAAAACTAACTGATTTTAAAAAGCTAGTTGTACGTTGCATCACGGTCAAAGATACCGCATTGTCTACTGTACTATTTGACGCTTTAGATCAAACGAATGATAAACAATAAATACAATTCCATCACATACAAAGTATAAAATTTTCTTTCGTGGGGTAACCAAATATATTGCAGAGATTCTCAGCGCGACCTCACTTCATACTTATTATCTTGGCTTGAATTGATTCGGCCCGTAGACGAGCTTCGATTCGAACAGTAATACGCAAATGACCCGTAACAGAACATTGCCCTCTCGAAAAAATATCATTTAGCATTTTGGGACCCTCATTTATACTTCGAGAAACATAAAACCTCTCGAATGGAATCGCACAGGAATCCCAATTTATCCCTGTGACGTCAAGGTTCGCCATGAACATACCACCGTACATAAAAATCGAGTTCGCGGATCAATATTAAGGTGACGTCATAAATCGCACAGGAATCCCACATCAAGAATAGTATTGCTGCTCGCTTCGCTCCCAGCAATAAAAGACGTTACGTGACCAAACGCGAAATACAAGGTCAATGGAATCTAGTTTCATGCCATTCCGATATTAAATTAAAATTCACTACAAAAACCTCTCAAGATCTCTTGAATGCTTGAATGAGGAATATAATTGACTTGCTTCTATGTATGTTCGTTTAGCAACATGTAGGATGAGAAATTCGTAGTTTTCCAGCTCATAGGAAATAGTCGTTATCGCGAGGGCCTCGGCTTTCAAGTACTCCATTTAGAGTTCGATATTTGGTCAAAGTATTGGAGATGAAGCTCAAAATAACAGCCCATCCTGAAGCTCTTATAAGTATATAGGTATTTCTCGAGTTAAAAGCTCCAAATTACATTGTTCTACTGCAGGAAAAGCCCGTCTCTGAAAGCTATTTTCTTTGTAGTCGGCCATCTTGCATTCCTAAAGTTCCTGGCTTGCGTTCGCTGTCGCTCAAAGGTGATGAATGAAGGGCATTGTTTTTACGTTCTTAACCAATCAGAAGTCCCTGAGGACGAACAGAGGAAAAAAAAAAAAAAAAAAAAAAAAAAAAAAAAAAAAAAAAAAAAAAACGTTTGCAGTTTATAACTCGTTCCCGGCCTAAAGGCCTGGGCACGAGTAACAAGCTATCATTGCGGTGCATTGTTTAGAATGACTAGGGTTCAAAGGGTCACTTTACTACCAGTTGTTAATGTGCTTGTATTTACAAACCAATCACAGGACAGCATGCCGATGCTGTCAAGGTGTTTACTATATTTGTGATTAGCTCATGTTTCAGTCAGATGCAAGTTTACACTGCAAGCTATAACTTTGTTTAATTACATGGGCTTCCTGTGGAAGCGAAGCCCATGTTAAAAATTCGCTATTGTTATTGTCATTTATGTTCGTCTTCGTCGTCGAAATGTCCACGCATGCGTGTTGTCGTCTTGATCGGGAAATACTTTAGGAATGCAAGATGACCGACTACTAAGAAAATAGCTTTCACAGACAGGCTTTTTCTGCAGTAGAACAATTTAATTTGGAGCTTTTAACTCGAGATATACCTATATACTTATAAGAGCTTCAGAATGGGCTGTTATTTTGAGCTTCATCTCCAATACTTTGACCAAATATCGAACTCGAAATGGAGTACTTAAAAGGATGCCCTCGCGATAATAATGACTATTTCCTATGAGCTGGAAAATTACGAATTTCTCATCCTACATGTTGCTAAACGAACATACATAGAAGCAAGTCAATTATATTCCTCATTCAAGCATTCAAGAGAACTTGAGAGGTTTTTGTACTGAATTTTAATATCGGAATTCAATTCTGGCATGGAACTTGACCTTGTAGTGTGCGTTTCGTCACGTAACGTCTTTTATTCAAAGATAAAACATCCGAAACATGAACGAAAAAGTACAGGATTTGTTATTGTGTCAAAAACGCCGTTGTAGAAGTCTTTACATCAAACAATTGAGATACAAAGTGGAATAAAAAGTTGAATAAACTGGTATATTCGCTGAATAAACTGATATATTCGCTGGTAATATTTTTGCATGTCGGAGATATATATAATACTAGCCATTTCTAATAGAAAGTGAAGTGCTGCGAGCGGAAAACAGCTGGTGTATCCACGTTAGCAGAACTGTTCCCCTAAAACTCACGAAAGTACACCGCTTTCTCTGATATATGAAATGTTTCTTGTCTATCTCCTGTGCGTTGAGTGACGAACACTGCTAGTTGACCTTCAATGTTGAACTACAAAACATCATACTCCAGGATCAGTGTCGGACACACACAGTTCAAAATATTTAGCACTTTGAGTAAAGCAATTTTCAGGAATTTTTCAAACAATCACAAACGGCTAGCGTTGGCAATGATTATAAAACTAACTGATTTTAAAAAGCTATAGTTGTACGTTGCATCACGGTCAAAGACTGCCGCATTGTCTACTGTACTATTTGACGCTTTAGATCAAACGAATGATAAATACAATTTCATCACATACAAAGTATAAAATTTTCTTTCATAGAGTAACCAAATATATTGCAGAGATTCTCAGCGCAACCTCACTTCATACTTATTATCTTGGCTTGAATTGATTCGGCCCGTAGACGAGCTTCGATTCGAACAGTAACACGCAAAATGACCCGTAACAGAACATTGCCCTCTCGAAAAAATATCACTTAGCATTTTGTGACTTTCTTTATACTTCGAGAAACATAAAACCTCTCGAATGGAATCGCACAGGAATCCCAATTCATCCCTGTGACGTCAAGGTTCGCCATGAACATACCACCGTACATAAAAATCGAGTTCGCGGATCAATATTAAGGTGACGTCATTAATCGCACAGGAATCCCACACCAAGAATAGTGTTGCTGCTCGCTTCGCTCCCAGCAACTATCCATGATAATAGAAAGACAAAAGCAAACACTAATAGCTGCTGACAGACAAATTGACTAATCAGATATTCTTTAGTTTAAGTTAGCCGATTCAAAAATGGTCATTATATTATGGTTAACTATTTCCCAGAATGGTGAAGAACCGTGAAACGGCTCGGGGAAGAGTACGAACAGGGCCGGTCAAGGGGCTCCCGGGGCACGAGTGAACGCACGTGTGCGTCTAGTTATGCTTAACTTGAAAAGAAAACTACAATTTAGAGGTCATGTATATTTTGAAGCTGTCAGACCAACATCTGTACAAGCAGCACTTACATGGCTAATAACACATTGTATAAAGATGTTGTTATTGATTGTACAAATATTAGCAATGAGCCCACACAGATATAACACATATTACTGAAGCTGAAGATAAATTGGATAATAAGTCGCTTTTCCAAGAATAGATGCGTAGCTTGTTTGATAGAACTATCAGTACATATTGATTTTATAGCTAAATTGGACATTGTTATACGTAATAAAAATGAAGCTTATGACTAATTATGACAGGAAGCCCATGTTCACGCAGTTATGCGTCTAGTTCATCAAAATTTATATCATTGCGATACCAATCGCTATACAACGCCTTTCGAGAACCAAGCATCGCGACTCAGGAAAATGCCGCCCTTTAGAGACGTTTCCAAGAGCAGTTCGCGACCAAAATTTCACGGACTTTGATCCAGCTGTCTTGAACGCTTTTGTCTGTCTTGGATCTACGTGGTCTTGTCCTCCAAACAGGACTCCTATCGATGGGCCAGCGAAGTGCACTTGAATCCCAGTTTCCGACTGACGAAAACGAGGGATGTAGATTTTAGCGAGACCAACATGGAACAACACTGAATCGTCCAGCGTACTCATAAACAGCATGGCGGCACGCCCCCAACTCAAGCATTGCCTTCCAGTTCTGCGAGACTCAACTCAGTGAAATCCAACAGATTCTAGAGGACTCCGTCGCAGCAGCCCCCGGGGAGAACGCAGGCGAAGCCAGGTTACAGACTATCAACAAGGAACTAGCAGTATCAATCAGACTAACAACACTATCGACGCGGACCCCATCCTGGAAGTGCAATTCCATCACAAGAACCATCTCGGGAAGCTATGTCGAAATAAATAAATAAATAAATCCTGTCCGGTGAGTCCTACTATTATATTCTTACTTTTTGTGAGTCTAGTTAGTTGAATACTAGTTTACTGCGCGTACTATAGTGATCTCGACCAGCATATCTCCATCGTACCACGACTGTACACCACATGGCGGCTTAAATAACAAGATCAAATCATGCCCTAACTGCATCTAATTCACATATTTTGATAACTTTGTTTATAAAACAAATTTACTTTAATGGACCAAGCCAAATAGATATTATTTCCTGCTAATTTGCCAGTTTTAAGTCTCTACCCGGTGAGGGCAACAGGATTGCGTGACAGAAGTTTCGGTCACCGATCAACAGCCCAAACTTTCAGGAGCAAGTCCTTTCTTTGATGTATACAAAAATGCTAAGGAGCCAGTTTTTTAGCGATGTATAGTTTATATTCTAGCCCTTTGACAACGTCATGTGTCCACCACGAATAAACAACGTACTGTTTCTGGAATATTATGGCTCTTTTAGGCCATTCAGTTATCAACAATTATCCTTTTTCTACACCGCATTGTTATTGATAACCATAACAGGTTATTATCACTTCGGACATTCAATCGATCTTTGCTGCATTTTGTGGACAGGCTACTGGTTGCAGTTTAATTTCTTTTCAGAAGCTGTGCCTGGTCACCTACAGTTTACGACAGAGTGGGAAACAAGTCTTCACTGGATCAGAAAGCGTGGTTTATCACATGCATAAACTCCATCATATATAGTAAATTGTTAGCGGATACACAAACAAATAATCATGCCTTCATTGCTGCTTCTAAAGCCCTTTACAATTCAGTTTGTGGTTTGTCTATGGGGAATACACGGGGTGTATTTGTGGGGATAAGTGCTCCCATACTGGTCGCTCTTTGCCCCATAGACATTTTATGGCTGCTACAATTACTGGTGATAGGTACCCTTCCGTCTACATTGCCATGGAGTCTATTGGGTAATTAAGGGGATTATTACCCCTTTGAGGGGATGAGGCGGCCTCCGGGAGTGTTGTGTATCTCCCTGGAGAGTGAGCGTGTGGTGCACCTCCTGCCAAGCCAGTGGCCTAGGGGATTATCACCCCTAGAGAGAGGATTATCACCTCTCTTTGCCACCTCCTTTGGAGCATCCCTGGGCGGCCTCGGGGAGTGTTGTGTATCTCCCCTGAGAGTGAGTGTGTGGTGCACCTCCTGCCAAGCCAGTGGTCTAGGGAATGATCAACCCTAGAGAGAGGATTATCACCTCTCTTTGCCTGACCAGTATGCCTGTGTGAATGCATGCACAGATGGAGCACCTATCCCTATGCCCCTTTACCCCACAAATGTTGTCATGGCTATTTTGGTATGAGGGCTTAAGGGTTGGAAGAATTAATTGGCATTTCGAAAGGGGTACATGTACCTTAGAGCAGATATCGTATGAGTGTGAAATGGACCGCACTCACTGCAATGCATGTGCATGTCGTGACCGTGTCAGTGCCGTGCTGTCTATAAAAACATTCAAAATTCGTGACGTGATCGTGCGATGCCGTTTTCACAGTCATACGAAAACTGCTCTAGTATGGACTGAGATAAATAAATACTTATCATCTCTTTTTTTTTTGCAAAGTGAGAGAGGTCGATTAAGACTCGTGCCCATGGGTCAAAGCGATAAGTCTGCTCATGACTTTTTGCTTGCTTTTGTAAGTGCATGAAGAAGCAGCACTTTTGTTGAATATCCTTATTGTTTTGTTTTGTTGTTGGTTTTTCTAAAACAACCCAAACGTTTTCTACATTTTCGATTCAGCAACCATTATCCATCAATTCTCATCATATCACAAGCAAATAAAATAATGACGCATTTCATTAAAATCTAAAACGCCCCATCTCAAATATTTTCAAAATTTTAGCGTATGCTGATCATATTGTCGAATGAGAGTCGTGTTATTAAAACCACAGTGTGATTAGAAGACAAGACTGCATTCATTTCTCAGAGTAATTGGATATTTTCAGTAATGGCTCTAAACATCAGCAAGTTTAACACCATTTATAAATAAGTAATGTCGTATAAGAAGCACCTGCAGTTCAGTTGAAGTTGATGATTCAGTTCACTCAAGTCTTTGACCGGATAAGATTTCAGTTTGTAAACTCTCCACCCTCGTCAACCAATTGGACTAGCTAGCCAAAGTAAGTTTTCTTTGTTTTGGTCAAAAATTGTTGTTGTTAGTGTACTGCGCTATTGCAAACGAACTAAAAACCAACTTTTATCATATTAGCAACATTTTGACGCGTTTAGTGTCACTACTACTATTATTTTCACTATTGTTTCAAAACTTCAGTGCTTTCTTGCAATGATTTACAGAATATATACATAAACGTATCAATAGGAACATGCAAACATTTTCGGTTTTCTTTCTGTGTATATTTGAGCGCTAAAATGTCCAAAATCAAATTGACTCCCCGTTGTATGTGGCTTTTCAAAAGTTGTAAAAATGTGCCAAAATGTACTTTAGTGAGGTTAAAAGAAACTTTCTTCTTGCAAAATATTTTTCTATTTTACCTTTTTCTACTAATATATTAAATTCTAAGTCTATTGGAAATTTTTTTCTGAGACTTCAAAGACTTAGGCGGAATACATCGAACGTTTGCGCGAACTGCTAAAATACCCTTGTCTTTGAAGCCAAACATTTCCTAAACGAGCACTGTGACTAATTCCTTTTTCTTAGCGGCGAGATAACTAACTCAAAATGTACAAAATATCACACTTTTAGCGATTTTTATCGAGAGAATCTATAACATGGGAATACGCACATTGATTATAAATACCATCTTCAATGAATCAAAAATTAAAACGTAAAATTTGACTTGGGTATAAAATAGAGTTAAAAAAAGGGCAAGAAGTAAAATAGGCTCCTAAATATTCCCAGTGTAACTCAAAGACACTCAGTAAAATTTACATTAGTTGAGTCATATAAAATTTTAATCGGATCAAAACAAATAGAAAGCCAGGTATATTGCTAATTACAGGAGACTTTAACTTAGTGGAAATATTATAACATCAAATGAAAACATAAATGAATATCATAATGAGCACGACTTAAGTACTATTGTACGACTAATGGCTTTAGTGTTTGCACCTAATTAACAACGCTTATTAGCTGTCAAAACATTCTGGTTTGAGATAAACCTTCTTTGGTACTATAAGATTTTGTCCAATCATAGACGCTCAAAACAATAATATATTTCATGGAATCTATGAAAGTAACACTCATCTAGATTGGAGGTTTGATAGTATACTAGTAGGGCAATACACTTTTCAAAAGCTTTACTTGACCGGATCTGTAAGCCTTTTGTTACATACACAATGTAAGTGTAATATAATTTAACAAATGCATCTTCATTTAATTATATTCCCTTCATTTTTTCACTTTAAGGAAACTCAAAGAACTATGTTTTTGTTCAACATCTTGGCCATCATTCTCCACATCATCACCATCGTGGATGCAACAGAAAACACCTGTCCACTTGTAAGATACTCTGGCGTATTTAACTCTCACGACCACGTGAAAGACCACGCCCTCGTAGCCAAGTCCTACAAAAACCTTTCTTTAGAGTCCATCCAGCAATGTTTCAGTGTCTGTGTCCAGGACTGTCGATGTGTGTCCTATCAAATCAATGGCACACGATGTGAGCTTGTTGATGAGAACAAACACACAGCTCCACAACATTTCAAACCGTTGCCTGGATACAAATACTTTGAACTGAAACAGCAATTCAAACAGGTAAACCTGCATAGCTTTAATTACAATCGACTTCAATCAGTATTCCTGTATTAAATAAAGTTAAAAATGTCCTCTCTTTGAACTATGATTCGACGAATGATAAGGAAGTACAATAGAAAAGTTAAGAGAGCAGCTTATACAGGTTATATGTGAACTAGCACAAAAAAGTAGGGGAAAGTTAATCGTCCCATTTTATATATTCCCTAAGCGGTTCATCATTCAGAAATTTATTTAGCGGACATGATTATGGCAAATGATAATGAGGTATCTCGTCAACGAATTAAATAAGGCATCTTTAAAAAATTGATTTTTACTAACAACTGGACAACGTTAAACAAGTATCTTGTGCATTTTAACCTGCTATATTCAGGTATTTCTCTTCGAGCCGGCGTGGATGACGATCTTCAGTGTAACATTAAGGAAACTCACATAAATGATAGCACTGATTGATAGCACCTTGTAAACGATTGTGTTGTCTTTTATCACTGATAGAATCATGAAGAGAATCTTTTTTTTTCAGAAAAGTTGTTCAAGTCAGTGCAACAATGGATGTTGCCGTCAATATTCTCAGCCTTGTCAAAATGGTGCAACCTGCATCGAGCTCTGCCAAAACGTCACACGCAAGTTTCAATGCAAATGTCGTAAAGGATTTTCTGGTAGAGTTTGTGACATTCCGGCCTTAATTCCTACATCATGCGCTGCTTACAATTCTCACTTTCCTGCGGACAGCTACCCTATTTCTCTCAAAGAAAACCAAATCAAGGTGTTTTGTGATGCCAAGTCTGAGCCAGGAATGGTATGGACATTGATCGAGTCATTTGCATTTTCGCTAAGAAAGAAATATGCCAAGAAAGACTTCTTCCAAGATTTTCCAATCAACACAGATAACCCGACCTGGTGGGATTATCGCTTGTCCCGTCATGTTATGGAGTACATCAAAACCCAATCTACCCATTGGAGAGCCACCTGTAACTACAATACCGAGGGACTGGTGATGAGAGATTACGTACGAGGTCGTCTTAGGAGCATGGATATCATGAATGACAGAAGTGGTCACCAATGTGTTCAAGTTGAATACATCAATGTACGTGGAATTAACTGTAGCCATTGTACCACGCATATTCGTCAAGAATCTGGTATACATGTTTTTATTGACAGTAACTCCGGAAAACGTCTGTCTTGTGAAATCAATTTCAATCATGGGAGTGTAAAAATTAATAGCGATAGATGTGACAATTTTGGTAGGTATTTCGTAAACAATCCCGCTCACCGATGCTCTGCTTCTCCAAATTCTACAACACAATGGTGGCTAGGAACTGTTGTTTAATAAGTTAACCAAGATGAGGCCAGGAGTCACGTGATCGCCGACTATCTGCTTTGACTGACGTCATTCAGCCTACCGGATGCTGTCATGAACTGGTGCATAAACTCATTTATCCCATAAAAGGAATAAATGTCATATGTTATCAAAATTCTTATTTGGATTGTAAAAAGGTGACCATCTTTACAAAATAACAATTTCATTGAAGCATTGCGAGACAGTTTGTTGTTTTTTCCACAGACCATTTTTATGTTACAAAAAAGCAAAAGTGTCGTGCAAAAGCGCGGACCAAAAAGACATCATAGGACTTAATTCTTTCCGAGATCCTCGCAAGAAGTTCAAAACATTCGGTTTTTGACCTAAAAGTTACCCATTTTTAGATTTCACTTGGAACTCATTTGAAATAACTCACGCACTTTGTAATAAAAATCGACACACTATTGAATAAAAAAGTTGATGCACTTTGAAATCATTTTTGACGCATTTTATTTATGCCCATTTTGTGCGAGAATGTATAGGTCCAGTATTGGTCCACATAGCCACCAGAACTAGCCAGCGGTCGTGTCGCCAACAGCAGCCTTCCCAATGATCCTTGAATCCGAGGAATCAGCCATCATACCGGGTTTTTGACATCAAACTGTGGAGATCGCCAGAGAGTACACTGCAGATTGGCATTTCGAAAGGGCTACGTAGACCTTAAAACAGATTTCGTATGAGTGTGAAACGCACCGCACTCACTGCTGTGCATGTCGTGATCGTGTCAGTGCCGTGTTGTCTATAAAAACATTCAAAATTCGTGACGTGATCGTGCCGTGACCGTGCAATGCCCTTTTCACAGTCATACGAAAAGTGCTCTAGTATGGACTGACATAACACTTATCATCCCATTTTTGCATAGTGAGAGAGGTCGATTAAGACTAGTGACCATGGGTCAAAGCGATGAGTCTGTTCATGACTTTTTGCATGCATTTGTAAGTGAAGAAGCGTCACCGTTTTGTTGAATATCCATAGTGTTTTGTTTTGTTGGATTGTTTTTTCTAAAACATCCTAAACGTTTTCTACATTTTCAGCAGGCGTTCTCCATCAATTCTCATCAAAAACAAATAATAATGACGCATTTCATTCCGGCAAATCTAAAACGTCCTATCTGAAATATTTTCAAACTTTTAGTGTTTGCTGATCATATATTGTCGGATAAGAGTGGTGTTATTAAAACCAAAGTGTGATTAGAAGGCAAGACGGCATTCATTTTTCAGAGTAATTGGATATTTTCAGTAATGGCTCTAAACATCAGCAAGTTTAGAGTGGTTTTCATAAACCCATGAAATACACTTCAGCTTATTACACTTTATTACACTTTGGCTCTTTTGTTTTCTATTTCTTGACTATTACACTTTATTACACTTTAATTAGTACACTTTGTTTCACGAGTTTATGAAAACCACTCTAACACCATTTATAGATAAGTAATGTCGTATAAGAAGCACTTCAGTGCAGCTCAGTTGAAGTTGCTGATTTAGTTCACTCAAGTCTTTGACCGGATAAGATTTCAGTTTGTAAACTCTCCACCCTCGTCAACCAATTGGACTAGCTAGCCAAAGTAAGTTTTCTTTGTTTTGATCAAAAATTGTTGTTATTAGTGCACTGAGCTATTGCAAACCTCTACTGACGAACTTAAAGTTTTTTATCATATTAGCAACATTTTGACGAGTTTATTGTCACTACTACTATTATTATCAACTACTGTTTCAAGACTTGCTTTCTTGCAATAATTTACAGAATATATACATACATTTGAAACGTATCAATGGGAACATGCAAACATTTTCGGTTTTCTTTCTGTGTATATTTGAGCGCTAAAATGTCCAGAATCAAATTGACTTCCCCTTATATGTTTCTTTTGTAAAAGTTGTAAAAATGTGCAAAAATGTACTTTAGTGGGGTTAAAAGAAACTTTCTTCTTGCAAAATATTTTTCTATTTTACCTGTTTCTACTAATATATTGAATTCTAAGTCTTGTGGATATTTTTCTGAGACCTGATAGACTTAGGTGGAATACATCGTTTGCGCGAACTGCTGAAATACCCTTGTCTTTGAACATTTCCTAAACAAGCACTGTTTAATTCCTTTTTCTAAGCGGCGAGATAAGTCACTCAAAATATACAAAATGACACATTTTTAGCGTTTTTTATCGAGAGAATCTATAACATGTGAATCCGCACATTGATTATAAATACCATCTTCAATAAATTAAAAATCAAAAACGTAAAATTCAGTGGCTTCGGTATAAAATAGAGCTAAAAAGGCCAAGAAGTTAAAGGGTCCCTATTAAAATATTCCCAGTGTAACTCAAACTACTCAGTAAAATTTACATTCGTTGAGTCATATAAGATTTTAATCAGATCTAATCGAAAACGAATAGAAAGCCAGGTATTGCTAATTACAGGACACTTGTTAGTAACGCCTTTAACGTAGTGGAAATATTATAACATCAAATGAAAACATAAATGATTATCATAATGAGCACGATTTAAGTACTGTTGTACGAATAATGGCTTTTAATAAGTGTTTGCACCCAATTAACAACGCTTATTAACTGTCCAAACATTCTGCAGGTTTTATATAGATAAACCATCTTTAGTACTATAAGATTTTGTCCAATCATAGACGCTCAAAACATAATTGCTGCGAGCGAAGCGAGTAGCCTCCTATTCGGAACACAGTGTAATCTGTGGATGTCACTAGACGAACACGCGATACATACGATCAGCGGTTCACATCTTTTCCTAAATAAACTAGCTTTTTAAAATCAGTTAGTTTTATGATCACATTGCCAACGCTAGCCGTTTGTGATTGTTTGAAAAATTGCTTTACTCAAAGTGCTAAATATTTTGAAGTGTGTGTGCCCGACACTGATCCTGAAGAATTATGTTTTGTAATTCAGTATTGAAGGTCAACTAGCAGTGTTCGTCACACAACGCACAGGAGATAGACAAGAAACATTTGATATATCAGAGAAAGCGGTGTACTTTCGTAAGTTTTAGGGGAACAGTTCTGCTAACGTGGATATACCACTAGCAGGGTGGCCCAGGGGGGGTCGGCATCACGTTTCACGTATCAATATTTCCGATATTCACGCGTCACGTACAATTTTATCTCGAATTCACGAATCACGAATTTCAACTATAATAAACGTGTCGAAAATATCGCTTTCCAGCAATTCTATTTTCAGTTTTTTTTGTTTTTGCTCTGTTTGCTGAGAATAATAATGATCTTGACCTCAAGTGACGTGGCTCATGGCTCAGTTTACAGTTTACACGTGTTTACAAACAAGTATCACGTAGCAGTCTACAGGAAGTGAAATATACCGGTGAAATCCGAGTAGTTTATCTCAAAAAGTCACGCATTTGTCACGACATCGAACTACTCATTCACAAATCACGTACATCTTAAAATGGGAATCACGCGTCACGATGAACATGGAATTCACGAATCACACAATCAATTTTGTTATTTTCACGAATCACGCACTTATTTTAGGCCGAATCACGCGTCACGCGTTAACCCTGGGCCACCCTGCACTAGCTGTTTTCTGCTCGCAGCACTTCACTTTCTATTAGAAATAGCTAGTATATTTCATGGTGATCTATGAAAGTAACACTCGTCTAGATTGGAGGTTTGATAGCATACTAGTAGGGCAATATACTTTCTAAAAGCTTTACTTGATCTGACCTGTAAGCCTTTTGTTACATATACAATGTAAGTGTAATATAATTTAACAAATGCGTATTCATTAAATTATATTTCTTTCATTTTTTCACTTTAAAGGAAACTCAAAGAATGTTTTCGTTACGCATTTTGGCCATCATCCTCCTCGTCATCACCATCGTGGATGCAACAGGAAACACCTGTCCACTTGTAAGATACTCTGGCGTATTTAACTCTCACGACCACGTGAAAGACCACGCCCTCGTAGCCAAGTCCTACAAAAACCTTTCTTTAGAATCCATCCAGCAGTGTTTCAGTGTCTGTGTCCAGGACTGTCGATGTGTGTCCTATCAAATCAATGGCACACGATGTGAGCTTGTTGATGAGAACAAACACACAGCTCCAGAACATTTCAAAGCGTTGCCTGGATACAAATACTTTGAACTGAAACAGCAGTTCAAACAGGTAAACTGCATAGCTTTAATTACTATCGACTTCAATCATTATTCCTTTATTAAATAAAGTTAAAGTGTCCCCTCTTTGAACTATTATTCGACGTATGATAAGGAAGTAAAAAGGAAACTTAAGAGATCAGCTTATATAAGCACTAGCCCAAAAATGGTTGGGTCAAGTTAATCGTCCCATTTTATATATTCCCTAAGTTCATCATTTCAATTTGAGCCCTTGGATGACGATCTTCAGTGTAACACTAAGGAAACTCATATTCATCCGTTTATAATAGCAGCTAGTAAACGATTTTTTGTGCATCAATAGAATCATAAAGAGAATCATTTTTTTCAGAAAGGTTGTTTCAGTCAGTGCAACAATGGATGTTGCCGTCAACATTCTCAGCCTTGTCAAAATGGTGCAACCTGCATCGAGCTCTGCCAAAACGTCACACGCAAGTTTCAATGCAAATGTCGTAAAGGATTTTCTGGTAGAGTTTGTGACATTCCAGCCATAATTCCTACATCATGCGCTGCTTACAATTCTCACTTTCCACCAGACAGCTACCCTATTTCTCTCCAAGAAAACCAAATCAAGGTGTTTTGTGATGCCAAGTCTGAGCCAGGAATGGTATGGACATTGATCGAGTCATTTGCATTTTCGCTAAGAAAGAAATATGCCAAGAAAGACTTCTTCCAAGATTTTCCAATCAACACAGGTAACCCGACCTGGTGGGATTATCGCTTGTCCCGTCATGTTATGGAGTACATCAAAACCCAATCTACCCATTGGAGAGCCACCTGTAACTACAATACTGAGGGACTGGTGATGAGAGATTACGTACGAGGTCGTCTTAGGAGCATGGATATCATGAATGACAGAAGTGGTCACCAATGTGTTCAAGTTGAATACATCAATGTACGTGGAATAAACTGTAGCCATTGTACCACGCATATTCGTCAAGAATCCGGTATACATGTCTTTATTGACAGTCTTGGTGGAAAACGTCTGTCTTGTGAAATCAATTTCAATCATGGGAGTGTAAAAATTAATAGCGATAGATGTGACAATTTTGGTAGGTATTTCGTAAACAATCCCGCTCACCGATGCTCTGCTTCTCCAAATTCTACAACACAATGGTGGCTTGGAACTATTGTTAAAATAAGTTAACCAAGATGAGGCCAGGAGTCACGTGATCGCCGACTATCTGCTTTTACTGACGTCATTCAGCCTACCGGATGCTGTCATGAACTGGTGCATAAACTCATTTATCCCATAAAAGGAATAAATGTCATATGTTATCAAAATTCTTATTTGGATTGTAAAAAGGTGACCATCTTTACAAAATAACAATTTCATTGAAGCATTGCGAGACAGTTTGTTGTTTTTTTCCACGGACCATTTTTATGTTACAAAAAAGCAAAAGTGTCGTGCAAAAGCGCGGACCAAAAAGACATCATAGGACTTAATTCTTTCCGAGATCCTCGCAAGAAGTTCAAAACATTCGGTTTTTGACCGAAAAATTACCCATTTTTAGATTTCACTTGGAATTCATTTGAAATAACTCACGCACTTTGTAATAAAAATCGACACACTATTGAATAATAAAGTTGATGTACTTTGAAATCATTTTTGACGCATTTTATATTTATGCCCATTTTGTGCGAGAATGTATAGGTCCAGTATTGGTCCACATAGCCACCAGAACAAGCCAGCGGTCGTGTCGCCAACAGCAGCCTTCCCATTGATCCTTGAATCCGAGGAATCAGCCATCATACCGGGTTTTTGACATCAAACTGTGGAGATCGCCAGAGAGTACACTGCAAATTTGGCATTTCGAAAGGGCTACGTAGACCTTAAAGCAGATATCGTATGAGTGTGAAACGGACCGCACTCACTGCAATGCATGTGCATGTCGTGACCGTGTCAGTGACGTGTTGTCTATAAAAACATTCAAAATTCGTGACGTGATCGTGCGATGCCGTTTTAATTTCACAGTCATACGAAAACTGCTCTAGTCTGGACTGAGATAAATAAATACTTATCATCCCTTTTTTTTGAAAAGTGAGAGAGGTCGATTAAAACTCGTGCCCGTTGGACAAAGCGATAAGTCTGTTCATAACTTTTTGCATGCATTTGTAAGTGCATGAAGAAGCATCACTTTTGTTGAATATCCTTATTGCTTTGTTTTGTTGGTTTCTTTTTCTAAAACAACCTCAACGTTTTCTACATTTTCAGCAGGCATTGTCCATCAATTCTCATCACAAGCGAATATATTAATGATACATTTCATTCAAATCCAAAACGTCCCATCTCAAATATTTTCAAAATCTTAGTGTATGCTGATCATATTGTCGGAGGAGAGTCGTGTTATTAAAACCACAGTGTGATTAGAAGACAAGACGGTATTCATTTTTCAGAGTAATTGGATATTTTCAGTAATGGCTCTAAACATCAGCAAGTTTAACACCATTTATAAATAAGTAATGTCGTATAAGAAGCACCTGCAGTTCAGTTGAAGTTGATGATTCAGTTCACTCAAGTCTTTCACCGGATAAGATTTCAGTTTGTAAATTGTCCACCCTCGTCATCCAATTGGACTAGCTAGCCAAAGTAAGTTTTCTTTGTTTTGATCAAAAATTGTTGTTATTAGTGTACTGAGCTATTGCAAACCTCTACGAACTTAAAACCAACTTTTACCATATTAGCAACATTTTGACGCGTTTAGTGTCACTACCACTATTATTGTCACTACTGTTTCAAAGCTTGCTTTCTTGCAATGATTTACAGAATATATACATATATGTGAAACGTATCAATAGGAACATGCAAAAATTTCGGTTTTCTTTGTGTGTACATTTGAGCGCTAAAATGTCCAAAATCAAAAGACTTCCCGTTGTATGTTGCTTTTCAAAAGTTGTAAAAATGTGCCAAAATGTACTTTAGTGAGGTTAAAAGAAACTTTCTTCTTGCAAAATATTTTTCTATTTTACCTTTTTCTACAAATATATTGAATTCTAAGTCTTTTGGAAAGTTATTTTTCTGAGACCTCATAGACTTAGGCGGAAAACATCGAACGTTAACGTTTGCGCGAACAGCTAAAATACCCTTGTCTTTGAAGCCAAACATTTCCTAAACGAGCACTGTGACTAATTCCTTTTTCTTAGCGGCGAGATAACTAACTCCAAATGTACAAAATATAACACTTTTAGCGATTTTTATCGAGAGAATCTATAACATCGGAATCCGGACATTGATTATAAATACCATATTCAATAAGGGACATAAAAAATTAAAAACGGAAAATTTGGCTTCGATATAAAATAGAGCTAATAAGGCCAAGAAGTTAAAGGGGTCTAAATATTCCCATTATAACTCAAAGAATGCAGTAGAATTTACATTAGTTGAGTCAAAATAGATTTTAATCGGATCAAATCGAAAACAAATAGAAAGCCAGGTATATTGCTAATTATAGGAGACTTGTTTGTAATACCTTTGACTTAGTGGAAATTTCATAACACAAAATGAAAACATAAATAAATATCATAATGTGCACTATTTAAGTACTATATATTGAACGAATAATGGCTTGTGTGTTTGCACCCAATTAACACCGCCTATTAACTGTCAAAACATTCTGGTTTTAGATAAACCTTCTTTGGTACTATAAGATTTTGTCCAATCATAGACGCTCAAAACAATAATATATTTTGGGATCTATGAAAGTGACACTCATCTAGATTGGAGGTTTGATAGTATACTAGTAGGGCAATATACTTTCTAAAAGATTTATTTGACCTGACCTGTAAGCCTTTTGTTACATATACAATGTAAGTGTTATAATTTAACAAATGCGTATTCATTTAATTATATTTCCTTTTTCACTTTAAAGGAAACTCAAAGAATGTTTTCGTTCAACATCTTGGCCATCCTCCTCTTCATCACCATCGTTGATGCATCCCAAAACACCTGTCCACTTGTAAGATACTCTGGCGTATTTAACTCTCACGATCACGTGAAAGACCACGCCCTCGTAGGCAAGTCCTACAAAAACCTTTCTTTAGAATCCATCCAGCAGTGTTTCAGTGTCTGTGTCCAGGACTGTCGATGTGTGTCCTATCAAATCAATGGCACACGATGTGAGCTTGTTGATGAGAACAAACACACAGCTCCACAACATTTCAAACCGTTGCCTGGATACAAATACTTTGAACTGAAACAGCAATTCAAACAGGTAAACCTGCATAGCTTTAATTACAATCGACTTCAATCAGTATTCCTTTATTAAACAAGACGCATAGCTGCGTGAACTCGGGCTTTCTATGTAGTAAATCATGAGTTCTCTTTGTTAACATTGTCCCTTTAAATTCTCCATTCGTTTATTCTGCTGTGCTCTTTGACCTAAAAGCGCATTTATACAGGCTTAGCCTTCTTTTCTAGAAAGACCTATACCCTATACCTATACCTATACCCTATACCTATACCCTGGTTTATCGTCTCCTTCCGCGACGTTTATTTACTTGATAAGAGAGAAACTCTCTAAAGAAAGCGAATAATAAACCCCTGGAGCCTAGGGTAAGAAAGACCCATCGGATTAAAAATTGATTTTTGTTTATAGTCACTACACGTGAAATGGTTTTTCAAACTAACTTATTTGACTTCTGCAGTGTACTATCAATTTTAATCATGATATTTTGATTCATTTGCTTTATTAATAACAACAACTTTTGCAATAATTTGAAGAGACAAATAAATGTGTTTTAAAGTTTATCTGTTTATCAGTTTATCTGAAGGGTCAGTGCTTGAGCGTCGGACCGGAAATCCGAATCAGTGTAGGCTCAAATCACGCTGAGGGCTCGGAATTTTTAAGATCTGAAATTTTTACACTCGCAGAAGCATTCACATCCAACGAACACATTTCCGAGTGACAATCCAATCATTTACTTACAGAAGAATTGTTGGTAATTCTGCCTGCCTTGAAACAAACCAACTTTAATATAACTGATTTGCAATACTCACAACTCTACAACTTCAACACGGATTATTAGCAGAATTGATTCACAGTTGGTGATCATTAAAGATGAAAACTACTGCTCTATGTTTTAACTATAATTATTAGACTACGTTGAATTTAAGCACAAACTTTCCTTTATTTTCTTGGTTTTTAGCTTTCAAATAGCAATACAATTTAGATGACTTGGGTATTTCAACGAATACGTTCGTAAACAAACTCAAAAATGTTCGCTCGTAAATTGATCTCTCGTAAAGTTCGCGGACTCGACCCGTTCCGAAAACGCTCGCCATCTTTTAGTGTGGGTCTACCGCGAACAGTGTGTGCTTTTGTATGTAGCTTGAGCGTACTAGAAATCATATTTACCCTTGAATCGCGAGACATCTTGCAGGTCGCCATGATGACCATGTGCTTTTGACGCTTATTTAGGTATATACTTCATGGTTTTGAGTGCCGTATAGTCGCTCTGTACTTCTCAAGTAAAGAAGCGACTATATAGGACAATCATGAAGTATATACCTCTCGACGCATGCGCCTTTCTATCTATACGCATGCGCTTTAGTTGCCAGACTGCGTTTTGCGTCGGAACGAGGAAAATAATAACAACAATAACGAAGCCCAATTTATAACTCGGGCATTCCTACGGAAGCCCGAGTAATAAAGTTCAAATGTCCCCTCTTTGAACTATGTTTCAACGAATGATAAGGAAGTAAAATAGAAACTTAAGAGAGCAGCTTATACAGGTTATATGTGAGTAGTATACAAATGAGAGTTCTGCGCCACCTGAGCGCCGGTGCAGGTCACGCCCCGATAGAGGGGAGGTCACGCCGGTGTCAGGGGAGTCACACAACAGCGACCAGGGAGTCACGCGCCGGGGATCCGCTTGCAGGATTGAAAACTCCATTGCGCAGCAACCAAACAAATATTCCGAAGCAGAAAAACAAAATAAATTCTTTTCAGTGCGTCTGAGTAAGCTTCCATCACTCGTGCGACCGAGAAACAAACGTAATACTGAGAACTCCGTTGCGCAGCAACCGAGCAACGTTTTCGGAATTTCAAAACATGCCACACTTAAGGGTCTATTGTGTTCGATTCAACCACCAGCAAAAAACAATATGGTTGACTATCATGTTGAAAGACATTCCTGGTTTGATTTGAAAAATTTGGAACGTTATAAAATCTTCAAAATACCAAAAACAAATTCTTGAAATACTAGAGTTGGCACACTAAAAACGATACATTTTAAAAATACTTGAGAATTAAAGACACCACCGAATGCGCGCCTTTGAAACACAGTGTTTTGAAAGAAACATAATTACCGAACAAAATGACCATAAGGGATGTGTGTGTCTTTGAAACACAGTGTTTTGATTAACATAATTACCGAACAAAATGACCACAAGGGATGTGTGTGTCTTTGAAACACAGTGTTTTGATTAACATAATTACCGAACAAAATGACCACGACGGACGTGTGTGCCTTTGAAACACAGTGTTTTGATTAACATAAATACCAAACAAAATGACCGCGAGGGATGTGCGCGCCTTTGAAACACAGGTTTTTTGAAAGAAACATAAATACCGAACAAAATGCACAGCGAGGGATGTGCGCGCCTTTGAAACACAGTGTTTTGAAAGAAAACCTATGAATACCGAGCAAAATGCACACTCATAGTGCCCACAAACCCACGAAGAGTCGTCATCCCCTTTCCCCCTCCCCACCCCCACCCCAACCCTTCCGGGGGAGGGGGGGGGGGGTTGGAGGGGTCACCACACGGACGGCGAAGCCGTCCGAAGGGGAACCTCTCATCCTCGGATCCAACACTCTCTTACGAATGAAATACTGGGAACAGTCCGTTGCGCAGCAACCGAACGACGTTTTCGGAATTTCAAACAAGATCAAATCTAATTTTATTAAGTACAACAAATACTGTATTCAGTTCCCTCTGGCGTTATTTATCTATTTTTATTTTTTTTCTCGAAAAAGATAGTCTCTCCAGCCGGATTTGAACCGGCGGCCTCAGGAACTACAGTCCCGCGCTCTAACCGACTGAGCTATGAAGAGAGTACGTAAAAAGAACAGTATATTTTGGCCATTTATCCTCAGCCCAAAATTTAGAACCACTTAGTAAGGAACAAATCAGTCTCAAAGTCATTCCTTTTATTCAAGCGATCGATTTTACAATTCACTTGATTCTTCTTGGTGGTCGTCCATGAGTTTTAATTTCTTGGTTTTTAGGGACTGTTGGTGTACAGCGTTACAGTCTGTACAGCGACAAAATTTAACTTTAGTGGTCTGAGCATTGGCTGGAAAGACGTAAGTACAAACATCACATTCGATGTATTCGTTTTCGCGGCAGTAATATGCTTCACGCCACAAACAGCAAGGGCATTCAACCACAGGAATTGAGTAAAACTTCACAAAGTCACGGCAAACGTGACACTCTCTGGGTTCCTCGTCCAATTCGGAAAGCTCCGGTTCGGAACTCTCCTCTGGCTCTAAGCTTTCACCAACACTTTCACCGTCCGACTCGAAACTTTCTCTTTCAGAGGATTCGTCACCTGTTTCACTGTCTGTCTCGTCCTCTTCCGGTTGCCTAGCAACCAGATCCGCCAGCAACTTTTTATTACGGATCAGTTTCTTGTCAACACCGATCTCCGATAATCCTTGAGTGAACGTTTTCAACCCACGGGGCACTTTAACATCTAGATTCAAAGGTAGCATGGCGTACTCGATAAGCTCTGCCATGTTGGTGACGGGAATTCTTCGTTCGTGATACAGCATCTCACCATGGGAATTCCAATATAAAATACTTTTTGAAGCCGTCAGAGTATGGAGAAACGCTAGAGCTTTATCTTCTGGGATACTCTGGGAGAGATCCTGTAGAACTTGTTCGATATCTTCCTTGTCCCACAAGTCCTGTTCTGAGTGAATACTCCCGTCATGAGAATGCTCTGAATCGTATTCAGTGTCAGTGGAATCGCTACGTGCTCTCTTCATGTTGCTCCCTCGAAAAATCAACGTCAAAATGAGCTTCTTTTTTATACACAGGAATATTTATAACAAAAACAGGCTCAAAGCCGACATCAGGGGTGACATGACATCGGATACAAAACCATCGCCCCGTTGAGCCAAAATTTGTTTCTTGGTTTTGAAAGGGACGGATGGGTTGGCTAACTCACGTATGTCGTCCACATGCTCTCTAAGTCTTTCTTTTTGTGCGTCCTTTATGGGGATCAGGCCTTTTGATAAATTCGAGCAAACTTCACTAATGGCATGAACCTGTTCCGGACTAGCGGTGATCAGTAAAACCTTTCTTTGGTTAGGTGAACAATTGGTTAAATGGCACAAATAGCCAAAATTTTCTCTTAGCAAGTGGCTCATGTTCTCTGCACAGCCGATTGCATCAAATGAAAGGACAACAAAAAACCATTCCTATTTATCCCTTTTTCCATTGTCAACTAAAGGCAGTTGGAATTTTATAATTCGAAGGATGTAATCTACACTAGAATCTAGCTAGAATACTAGAATCTAGACTACAATCCTAGAATCTAACTCTAGGCTAAAATCTAGGTAGAATGCTAGAATCTACACTAGCTAGACTACTAGAATCTACTAGACTACTAGAATCTACACTAGACTACTAGAATCTACACTAGCTAGCTATAGAAAACTAGAATTAATCTACACTAGAATATAGCTATAGAATACTAGAATCTACACTAGCTAGGAAACTAGAATCTAGCTAGAATCTAGTATCTAGTAGAATCTAGAATCTAACTAGAATCTAGTAGAATCTACACTAGACTATATTCAAATCTAGAAGATATTAGAATCTAGTATCTAGTAGAATCTACACTAGATAGAATGTTAAATCCATTCTATTCAAGTCTAGGTCATAGCCCATAAATAGCGTTTCCTTCAAGAATGGGTCTCATTCTTCAAAAGACGTGAGATGGTGTGGATGTGTCCTATATGCGGTAAGCCGCAACAAAACATATACACTCATTTAAGTAGAACTCATAAGTTGGACAATTCGCAGCGGGCGTATTGGCTTGGCCAGGAAAAATGCACCAAAGGGGGTCAGCGGTTTACTCCCTATCCCCAGGCGAAGCCTGTGGAAACCAAATGTGACCGTTTTCAGTTACTCCATCCCTTCACAGCCTTAGTGGCTGGAATGACTGGCTCCGGAAAGACGGTCTGGGTTCAGAACCTACTTGAGCACGGAGCTCAAGTCATTCAACCCCCTCCTCAACGTATTGTTTGGAGTTATTCCCTATGGCAGCCAGCTTACGACCAGATGCTCAAAACTATACCTGGGATCGAGTTTGTCAAAGGGATATCTCATGACCTCGACGAAGATTGGTACTTTGATCCAAATATCAACAATCTCATGGTCATCGATGATCAAATGACCGAGACCTCCAACGACAAACGGATCCTGAATTTGTTCACAAAGGGTTCCCATCACCGAAATCTCAGTGTCGTCTTCCTCTTGCAAAATGTCTATTTTCAAGGCAGGATCATGCGCACCTTGAGTCTAAATGCATCGTACCTCGTCTTGTTTAAAAACCCAAGAGACAAATTGCAGATGATGACATTAGGAAAACAAATGTACCCAGGAAAGACGGAACAGTTTGTTCAAAAGTACGAGGCCGCCGTTCAGCGGTCGTACGGCTACCTGTTTGTCGATCTCAAACCTAACACCAGGGAGGAGTGTCGATTGCGTACAAATGTTCTCCCGAACGACGCCCACCTATCGCAGACTGGAGGCCAAACAGATTCGATGAAGACCATGGCTAACTATTTTGAGCGTCAGGGGTACTTACAGTCACCCGTTCTTAAAGTCATGCAGGAATTGGCAGAACAGATGGACACTATTTTGAATGACCCTTCCCTACCTCCGGAGGTGAAAACCAAACAATATGAGTCACTGTTGACTCGTTACCTCGTCCATCAACAGCAACTCTCCAATAACGGTTTCACGATACCGAGACAGACACCAACCGTACCAACCATGTCTGTTCAGAGTCAACCTCCTAACGTGATGACCTCAGAAAACGTCCCGACAGCAACTCTGCCCAGTGACAGTGGTATTGCCACAGCAACACCGAAAGAACCCTCCTTTCTTCAACGTCTGACATCCAAAGTTAGAACGCCTTTTAAAACTGCTAGTTCACAGGAAATACCGTCGACCCCATTAAAAGCTCCCTCGGATCAACCAACTCCTTTTACTCCTCTGTCGAGTACAGTCCCAGGAGAGTTTCCACCTACTCCCCCATCCAGCCAAGAAAAACCTCTCAGGTGGATACGTTATCAAGATGAGCACAAGTACAGAGGACAGGTATTCCAACCCCCAAGACGTTCAGAACGATTGAGAGCCGTGATTAAATCTATTCCTGGCTGGGAAAAATATTAAGAACTGAATGTAACTTAAATAAATATATTAAAGCCAGATGGAACTGAATACAGTATTTGTTGTACTTAATAAAATTAGATTTGATCTTGTTTGAAATTCCGAAAACGTCGTTCGGTTGCTGCGCAACGGACTGTTCCCAGTATTTCATTCGTAAGAGAGTGTTGGATCCGAGGATGAGAGGTTCCCCTTCGGACGGCTTCGCCGTCCGTGTGGTGACCCCTCCAACCCCCCCCCCCCCTCCCCCGGAAGGGTTGGGGTGGGGGTGGGGAGGGGGAAAGGGGATGACGACTCTTCGTGGGTTTGTGGGCACTATGAGTGTGCATTTTGCTCGGTATTCATAGGTTTTCTTTCAAAACACTGTGTTTCAAAGGCGCGCACATCCCTCGCTGTGCATTTTGTTCGGTATTTATGTTTCTTTCAAAAAACCTGTGTTTCAAAGGCGCGCACATCCCTCGCGGTCATTTTGTTTGGTATTTATGTTAATCAAAACACTGTGTTTCAAAGGCACACACGTCCGTCGTGGTCATTTTGTTCGGTAATTATGTTAATCAAAACACTGTGTTTCAAAGACACACACATCCCTTGTGGTCATTTTGTTCGGTAATTATGTTAATCAAAACACTGTGTTTCAAAGACACACACATCCCTTATGGTCATTTTGTTCGGTAATTATGTTTCTTTCAAAACACTGTGTTTCAAAGGCGCGCATTCGGTGGTGTCTTTAATTCTCAAGTATTTTTAAAATGTATCGTTTTTAGTGTGCCAACTCTAGTATTTCAAGAATTTGTTTTTGGTATTTTGAAGATTTTATAACGTTCCAAATTTTTCAAATCAAACCAGGAATGTCTTTCAACATGATAGTCAACCATATTGTTTTTTGCTGGTGGTTGAATCGAACACAATAGACCCTTAAGTGTGGCATGTTTTGAAATTCCGAAAACGTTGCTCGGTTGCTGCGCAACGGAGTTCTCAGTATTACGTTTGTTTCTCGGTCGCACGAGTGATGGAAGCTTACTCAGACGCACTGAAAAGAATTTATTTTGTTTTTCTGCTTCGGAATATTTGTTTGGTTGCTGCGCAATGGAGTTTTCAATCCTGCAAGCGGATCCCCGGCGCGTGACTCCCTGGTCGCTGTTGTGTGACTCCCCTGACACCGGCGTGACCTCCCCTCTATCGGGGCGTGACCTGCACCGGCGCTCAGGTGGCGCAGAACTCTCATTTGTATACTACTTATGTGAACTAGCACAAAAAAGTAGAGGAAAGTTAATCGTCCCATTTTATATATTCCCTAAGCGGTTCATCATTCAGAAATTTATTTAGCGGACATGATTATGATAAATGATAATGAGGTATCTTGTAAAACGAATTATATAAGACATCTTTAAAAAATTGATCTTTACAACACTTGATACTAATCTCGCAATCTGATTGGTTGATTAGAGTGTGTCAATAAGAGGACAGACACACTGCTGACGCGTTTCAGCGCGCGCGCTCGTTCTCTTGCCCCATTTGAAAAGGATTTTTTAACTTTTATCTCAAATAAATGTTGTAAAAAACGAATTGAAGATCGTTTTTCATTGTCTGTCCTCAGTCTTATTGACACACTCTTGACGCCATAAAATGTTAAAAGCTTTGCAGTGAAACCACTCGCTAGCGCTGCGCTCGTGATTCCACTTGAGTTTTGAACATTTTATGACGTCAAGAGTGTGTCAATAAGAGGACAGACAATGAAAAACCATCTTCAATTTGTTAATTTTACTGACAACACTGGAAAACACTAAACAAGATACCTTGTGCATTTTAACCTGCTATATTAAGATATTTCTGTTGGAGCCGGTTGGATGACGATCTTCAGTGTAACACTAAGGAAACTCACATAAATGATACCATTGATTGATAGCACCTTGTAAACGATTTTGTTGTCCTATATCACTGATAGAATCATGAAGAGGATATTTTTTATTTCCAGAAAGGTTGTTCAAGTCAGTGCAACAATGGATGTTGCCGTCAACATTCTCAGCCTTGTCAAAATGGTGCAACCTGCATCGAGCTCTGCCAAAACGTCACACGCAAGTTTCAATGCAAATGTCGTAAAGGATTTTCTGGTAGAGTTTGTGACATTCCGGCCTTAATTCCTACATCATGCGCTGCTTATAAATCTCACTCTCCACCAGACAGCTACCCTATTTCTCTCCAAGAAAACCAAATCAAGGTGTTTTGTGATGCCAAGTCTGAGCCAGGAATGGTATGGACATTGATCGAGTCATTTGCATTTTCGCTAAGAAAGAAATATGCCAAGAAAGACTTCTTCCAAGATTTTCCAATCAACACAGGTAACCCGACCTGGTGGGATTATCGCTTGTCCCGTCATGTTATGGAGTACATCAACACCCAATCTACCCATTGGAGAGCCACCTGTAACTACAATACTGAGGGACTGGTGATGAGAGATTACGTACGAGGTCGTCTTAGGAGCATGGATATCATGAATGACAGAAGTGGTCACCAATGTGTTCAAGTTGAATACATCAATGTACGTGGAATAAACTGTAGCCATTGTACCACGCATATTCGTCAAGAGTCTGGTATACATGTCTTTATTGACAGTGAAGTCGGAAAACGTCTGCCTTGTGAAATCAATTTCAATCATGGGAGTGTAAAGAAAAAAGGCGATAGATGTGACAATTTTGGTAGGTATCTCACAAGCAATCCCGCTCACCGATGCTCTGCTTCTCCAAATTCTACAACACAATGGTGGCTTGGAACTATTGTTTAATAAGTTAACCAAGATGAGGCCAGGAGTCACGTGATCGCCGACTATCTGCTTTGACTGACGTCATTCAGCCTACCGGATGCTGTCATGAACTGGTGCATAAACTCATTTATCCCATAAAAGGAATAAATGTCATATGTTCTCAAAATTTTTATTTCGATTGTAAAAAGGTGATCATCTTTACAAAATAACAATTCCATTGAAGCATTGCGAGACAGTTTGTTGTTTTTTTCCACGGACCATTTTTATGTTACAAAAAAGCAAAAGTGTCGTGCAAAAGCGCGGACCAAAAAGACATCAGAGGACTTAATTCTTTCCGAGATCCTCGCAAGACGTTCAAAACATTCGGTTTTTGACCGAAAAATTACCCATTTTTAGATTTCACTTGGAACTCATTTGAAATAACTCACGCACTTTGTAATAAAAATCGACACACTATTGAATAAAAAAGTTGATGCACTTTGAAATCATTTTTGACGCATTTTATTTATGCCCATTTTGTGCGAGAATGTATAGGTCCAGTATTGGTCCACATAGCCACCAGAACTAGCCAGCGGTCGTGTCGCCAACAGCAGCCTTCCCATTGATCCTTGAATCCGAGGAATCAGCCATCATACCGGGTTTTTGACATCAAACTGTGGAGATCGCCAGAGAGTACACTGCAAATTTGGCATTTCGAAAGGGCTACGTGGACCTTAAAGCAGATTTCGTATGAGTGTCAAACGCACCGCACTCACTGCAATGCATGTGCATGTCGTGATCGTGTCAGTGCCGTGTTGTCTATAAAAACATCCAAAATTCGTGCCGTGATCGTGCGGTGCCGTTTTCACAGTCATGCGAAAACTGCTCTAGTATATGGACTGAGATAATACTTATCATCCCATATTTGCAAAGTAAGAGAGGTCGATTAAGACTACGTGGGTCAAAGCGATGTCTGCTCATGACTTTTTGCATGCATTTGTAAGTTAAGAAGCGGCACTTTTGTTGAATATCCTGATTGTTTTGTTTGGTTGGTTTGTTTTTCTAAAACAACCTCAACGTTTTCTACATTTTCAGCAAGCATTGTCCATCAATTCTCATCATATCACAAGCAAATAATAATGACGCATTTCATTAAAATCTAAAACGGCTCATCTCAAATAATTTTCAAAATGTTAGTGTATGCTCATCATATTGTCGTATGAGAGTCGTGTTATTAAAACCACAGTGTCATTAGAAGGCAAGACGGCATTCATTTTTCAGAGTAATTGGATATTTTGCTCTAGACATCAGCAAGTTTAACACCATTTATAAATAAGTAATGTGGTATAAGAAGCACCTGCAGTTCAGTTGAAGTTGATGATTCAGTTCACTCAAGTCCACCGGATAAGATTTCAGTTTGTAAATTCTCCACCCTCGTCAACCAATTGGACTAGCTAGCCAAAGTAAGTTTTCTTTGTTTTGATCAAAAATTGTTGTTATTAGTGTACTGAACTATTGCAAACCTCTACTAACGAACTCAGTTAAAACTTTTTATCATATTGGCAACATTTTGACGAGTATATTGTAACTACTACTATTATTGTCACTACTTTTTCAAAACTTCCCTTTTTGCAATGAATTACAGAATATATACATAAACGTATCAATAGGAACATGCAAACATTTTCGGTTTTCTTTCTGTGTATATTTGAGCGTTAAAATGTCCAGAATCAAATTGACTTCCCATTGTATGTTGCTTTTCAAAAGTTGTAAAAATGTGCAAAAATGTACTTTAGGGAGGTTAAAAGAAACTTTCTTCGTGTAAAATATTTTTTTCTATTTTACCTGTTTCTACTAATATATTGAATTCTAAGTCTTTTTTTTTTCTGAGACCTCATAGACTTGGGCGAAATACATCGAATGTTTGCGCGAACTGCTAAAATACCCTTGTCTTTGAAGCCAAACATTTCCTAAACAATCACTGTTTAATTCCTTTTTCTTAACGGCGAGATAACTAACTCAAAATGTACAAAATATCACACTTTTAGCGATTTTTATCGAGAGAATCTATAACATGGGAATCCGCACATTGATTATAAATACGATTATAAATACGATTATAAATACCATCTTCAATAAGGGGCATTAAAAATTAAAAACGCAAAATTTGGCTTCGGTATAAAATAGAGCTAAAAAGGACAAGAAGTTAAACAAAGACACTTTGTAAAATTTACATTAGTTGAGTCATATAAGATTTTCATCGCATCCAATCGAAAACAAATAGAAAGCCAGGTATATTGCTAATTACAGGAAACTTGTTTGTAACACCTTGGACTTAGTGGAAATACCATTAACACAAAATGAAAACATAAATGAATATCATATTGAGCACTATTTAAGTACTATTGTACGAATAATGGTTTTAGTGTTTGCACCCAATTAACATCACTTATTAACTGACAAAACATCCTGGTCTTTGGTACTTTAAGATTTTGTCCAATCATAGACGCATAAAACAATAATATATTTTGGGATCTATGAAAGTAACATTCATCTAGATTCACCGTAAGAGTTCCCAGAGTTTTTGTTTGGCTCAAACTTCATATCAATCCTTCACAAGTTCGAACGATAATGTCGACAAGTTAGAATGATACAGTTTTGCGGAACCAATGACTCCACGCCACAACAAGCCCGTGGGAAGGGGTAGTTAAAATGAAAACTGAACAAGAAAAAGTGTATTTTTCCCAAAGAAATGTCCTTTCCAATGGAATCCAGGCGCTCATAAACTACCTCAACGAATTTCGAAATTTGGTTGCGTTTAGGACAGTATACTAGTAGGGCAATATACTTTCCAAAAGCTTTACTTGACCGGATCTGTAAGCCTTTTATTACATACACAATGTAAGTGTTATATAGTTTAACAAATGCATCTTCATTTAATTATATTTCCTTCATTTTTTCACTTTAAGGAAACTCAAAGAACTATGTTTTTGTTCAACATCTTGGTCATCCTCCTCCTCATCATCACCATCGTGGATGCATCCCAAAACACCTGTCCACTTGTAAGATACTCTGGCGTATTTAACTCTCACGACCACGTGAAAGACCACGCCCTCGTAGACAAGTCCTACAAAAATCTATCTTTAGAATCCATCCAGCAATGTTTCAGTGTCTGTGTCCAGGACTGTCGATGTGTGTCCTATCAAATGAATGGCATACGATGTGAGCTTGTTGATGAGAACAAACACACAGCTCCAGAACATTTCAAACCGTTGCCTGGATACAAATACTTCGAACTGAAACAGCAATTCAAACAGGTAAACCTGCATAGCTTTAATTATTATCGACTTCAATCAGTATTCTTTTATTAAATATAGTTAAAATAAACTAAAAAGAGCAGCTTATATATATGTTGCACTTGCGCAAAAAAGAAGATTGAACTAATCGTCCCATTTTATGTCTTCCCTAATTTTATTATTGATAAAAAGGCCTAATATTTGCAGACATGATTATGGTAAATCATAATGGGGTATTTACTAGGACGAATTTTATAAGGACATCTTTAACAGATTGCTTTTTCACTCTGACAACAACAAGATACTTTGTACATTCTAAATGTAATTAAGATATTTCAATTTGAGCCCTTGGATCTCAAGGGTGTTAAGGCTAGTGGCTTTTTCCATAATTGCAGTTTCTGGCATAACTCTGTTAAAATTCATGGTACCTAGAAAAGTGAGATTTGGCACCTAGGTGCATCTTAGGGCTCTCTGTATTTCAAGTATAACTAGCCGTTTCTAACAGAAAGCCGGTGAAGTGCTGCGAGCGATATAAAATGTTTTCAAACGGGATGACTAGCGCTTGATACAACAACAGTGTAACACTAAGGAAAATCACATTCATACGTTAGCAGCTAGTCAACGAGTTTTTTGTCCTACATCACTAGAATCATAAAGAGAATCTTTTTTTTTCCAGAAAGGTTGTTCAAGTCAGTGCAACAATGGATGTTGCCGTCAACATTCTCAGCCTTGTCAAAATGGTGCAACCTGCATCGAGCTCTGCCAAAACGTTACACGCAAGTTTCAATGTAAATGTCGTAAAGGATTTTCTGGAAGAGTTTGTGACATTCCGGCCTTAGTTCCTACATCATGCGCTGCTTACAATTCTCACATTCCACCAGACAGCTACCCTATTTCTCTCAAAGAAAACCAAATCAAGGTGTTTTGTGATGCCAAGTCTGAGCCAGGAATGGTATGGACATTGATCGAGTCATTTGCATTTTCGCTAAGAAAGAAATATGCCAAGAAAGACTTCTTCCAAGATTTTCCAGTCAACACAGGTAACCCGACCTGGTGGGATTATCGCTTGTCCCGTCATGTTATGGAGTACATCAAAACCCAATCTACCCATTGGAGAGCCACCTGTAACTACAATACCGAGGGACTGGTGATGAGAGATTACGTACGAGGTCGTCTTAGGAGCATGGATATCATGAATGACACAAGTGGTCGCCAATGTGTTCAAGTTGAATACATCAATGTACGTGGAATAAACTGTAGCCATTGTACCACGCATATTCGTCAAGAATCTGATAAACATGTCTTTATTGGCAGTCTTGGTGGAAAATACATATCTTGCGAAATCAATTTCAGTGATGGGAGTGTAAAGAATAAAACAACTGGTCATCATTGTGACAATTTTGGTAAGTATGTCACAAGCAATCCTGCCCACCGATGCTCTGCTTCTCCAAACTCTACCACACAATGGTGGCTTGGAACTAGAGTGCATGCCATATATCTGCGAAATAAACTTTAATATGTACCGTGTCTTTTTGCACTATTATGCATAAACTAGTTGATATCACTCGGAAGCAGAACAGTACAAATAACAATATCAAGGTATCTAGCGGTCTTGGTCTTTCTTTGTGTAGTTTATGCCTGAGTGGATTCTTGTTATCGGATAGAGCGATGGCACTTAATCCGTGAAACAAAATCTAATAGTCAGTGTCTAATAGTCTGATCAAAACAAAAGAAAACAATAGAAATAGTGTCTACTAATGTCTGTTTCTAATGTCTGTTTTCTGACTAATATCTATTGCACGGATTAGAGTGATGGCACTCTAAGTGCTATCACTCTAACAAAATAGTTGATAACTAAATACTATTATGCGCTAAATGGTTAGTAGTTGTTTCACGGATATATGGCGTGCACTCTCGAGATTGTTTTTAACAACATTAAAATGTGTTAACCAAGATGAGGCCAGGAGTCACGTGATCACCGACTATCTGCTTTTAGTGACGTCATACAGCCTACCGGATGCTGTCATTACCGGATGTAGATGAACTGATACATAAACTCATATATCTCATATGAAAAAGAATAAACATCATATGGTATTGAATTTAAAGGTGAACATCTGTACAAAATATACAATTCCATTGAAGGGAAAAAGTTTTTTTTCCGGACCATTTTAATGATACAAAAAAATCCACTTTTTACGCAGTTGTTCGTGCATAAGCGCGGCCATCATGGGGCTTAATTCGGTCCCAGATCCCCGCAAAAATTTAAAAAGTTCGATTTTTAACCGAAAAATCGTTCAAATATTGGCTCTGTTTGAAATTACATTTCTAGATCTCACTTGAATGTTTTACATATATTCTAACTCACTTTGAAATAACTGAGGGGGTTACAAGATAAACTACAAAAACTACAAAATAGAGCTGGCCGAATTAATCATAACAAAATCAGATTATAGTGTACGTTCTCGAGATATTATGGGTTATTATGGGTGACACTCGACAAAAGGAGATCTAACTCAAAATCGGTTATGATGTTTAAAATACTTAATGGCCTTGGGCCTGATTGTTTAAGAGAATTATTCTCCTATGTTAGCGAGCACAATAGCTATAATCTACGAAATGCTGATATTAATCTTATTCGACCGGCTCCTAAGTCTATTCTTGGTAAACGCGCCTTCTCCTACAGTGGAGCAAAAAATTGGAATACTTTATCACAAGAAGTAAAAGAGTCCCAGTCTTTGTTGTCTTTTAAGAAAAAACTTTAGTAGATTATTGCATATTGTTAATATTTCTTATCTTTAGTTTTAGAGATATTATTTATCAATCATTAATTAGATTTTATTATTTGTAATCTTTGAAAATTAGTATTTAGCACGGCTTGCCTGAAAACAATGTTGAGACAATTACCGTGGATAAATAAAGTTAATTATTATAATTATTTATTAATTATTATTATTATTATTATTATTATTATTATTATTATTATTATTATTATTTATTATTATTATTTATTTATTATTATTATTAAGCACTTTGTAATAAAAATCGACGCACTATTGAATAATAAAGTTGATGCATTTTAATTTGAAATAACTTTTTCCGATGCCCATTTTGTACGAGAATGTGTGAGTCCAGTATTGGTCTACATAGCCACCAGAAATCGCCAGCAGCAAATGCAACCTTCCTGCCACTGATCCTTAAAAGAAAAAAAGCCGATGCAATTTAAAATAATTTTGACGCACTTTAAATACCAGACACCTATATATATTACGACCATCTCTCTCTATAACGGACAGGACTCTAGACCCAACCATATGAGTGATGTTTTAGGATATAGAAATTCCTGTTAGCCTGCTGGTGTTAGCCCTAACTCAGCTATGTTTTAGCTGAGTGATACTACTATGCCAATTATAGTTCACAGTTCTCAGAATTTCACGACACACTAGAAGTAGAGATCCTTTAATTTTTCGCACCTTGTCAGCTTACAGAAAATCTAACACAATATTTAATATCCTAAACTTTGACGGGTATAGCCGGTAGAGTCCCGACAGCTGGAATCATGCATCATATATGTCTTTTAAATGAAAGCTATCAATAATGGACACTTGTATAAATCAGGGACAATTACCGCTGACCCTTGGGTGTCCTATGAGAGTGGTTCCATGCCCTGTACACATTAACCTAGGTTGTACTGATACATATGTTTCAAAAGCGTTGACACTTTTTATCTGGGTTACCTGTGCCCAAAGCTTCAAAAGGTATCGCCCACCCCTCTCAAACAAGTCAATTAATCTAAAAATAGTATCTCTACGTTTATTGGGTCATTAAAGCTGACGATTTGCAACAACGATTTTTTACGCAGCGCTAAAATTGATGACACGTAATGTACCGAACGGAACGATTTTTAGCCCAATTTCAGCGTTAATACACAAAAATCTAAAACACATATCTTATCTATTTATCTTAACAAAAAATATCTCAGTGATAATTATAAGATCATCGGAGAACTGTAGACAACGGAGTTCCATTTTCGGAATTTTTCTAAGCTTTCTGTTTTCCGTCTCTTCACGTACTAATACAACCACCACTGGGAGTACGGACGTAGGTGGAGTCTTACCAGTCAGATGCCTCCTGGACCAAGGTGAGTGGTCGGTCTTGCAGTGAGAAATACGCAGCGTTCTCTCGTTCTCTTGGAATTCCAATTCCAATTTGTTCATTTTCAATCCGGTTTCAAAGTTTTCTTCATTTGATTGAGGTGACACTTCAACAGCATGGACACTGTTCCTTTATAGAATTTATCCACTCGAGAATTTCAATGTTCGTTATCGGTTTCAGTTTTGAACAAGAAGTAGCATGTGCCCAGAAAACGTGGTAGAATACTTTGTGTTTTGCGGCAGTTATGAAGACCCAGTCATTTGCGTACAGTCAGATAATTAAAGCCATGTCATAGTTAGCAAACAACGACGTTGACCATTTCCGCATGTTCTTCGTGTATATTCAGACACGCGTTACTTTCTTTGCGCGCGCGCTTTCTCCCGTTGAAGGGTTTCTGTTCGAGCAGATTACTTTAATTAATTCAAACACATGCCCTGTATGTAATCGCAAAACAAAAGAAAAGAAATAACGTTGATTTATGTTAAAACTAAACTCTAAAGAAGTGGTCGAATAGTCTTACCTTGATCTTATAGGTTCTTACCTTGTGTATTTGTGGGTTTGCGCACGGTATTAACAACCAATATTTTACAGTTAAACAATTTTTATACATGTTTAACTTGTTAGGGTAAATAGGGTATAAGTTAATCATCACTAAAGAAAATCTAAAATGTTACAAGAACTTGTCAGGCTTTGAATATTTTTGCTTAAGTTCCTAAAATACATTTTAACTGCCTTCCGAATACTTTTACCAGTGACCTTTACCAGTGGCAATATTTTCTATTAATAAACATTTTCAAGATATATTTAGTGAAAAGTGCTTGGTTTGGTTTTGGTCTTTAGTACTTGAAGCACTCATAAAGTTCAATGTGGATATCGATAAATTCATTTGCTGAAAAATTTACAGCAAAACTAAGTTTGTTCTTTTAAGAATCGGGCAGAGTTAATCAACTCCCAAATTTGTTGAATATCGACTTCATTTTGATATATTTTTACAATGTTAAATATTTACCAAAGGAATTATATCCGTCAGCCTTTAATAACACCAATTGGTCGTAATTTGACAGCTTTCTTGCTAATTCCTGCCTCGTGACCTATAAATTTAAACAATTAATTTTAAAAAGCAATGTTTATCATGGTATATAGCTATTTCAAAAAAGGTTGACGGGGTGAGCGGCGAATGGCGATTGGCAATTGCACCACCGAAAGGAACTGTGGTCATGCTATTAGACCGCTATCCGGCGCGGAGATATGAATCGCCTATCGACCACTTTGTCCAATAAGGTCTTTGCTGCATGCATGGCACCGGCATTGCTTGGGTATATAATGAAGCAATTTTTGTTACCCAAAATTTTCTTTCAGTCGTGCAATCGCCAATCGCCGATTGCCATTCGCCCCGTCAACCTTTTTTGAAATAGCTTTATATAAATTCGAGTGAAAGGAAGACAACCGGCTCCTGCATGAGTGCAGTAATACGGGCAACAAAATCTTACATGAAGTAAAAGCCTTTTGTACTCTTTGTTGCCTCTAGCAACAAAAAATATTTAGCGCTAGCGCGAGTACTAGTAATAACACTGGAAAAATATTCCTAGCTTGGGTCAAACATGGGGCTTCCCTGGGTCTAACCAGGGAATCCCTGGGAATCTGTTCTATTTTAACATGTTTGGATATTACAGATTTCCCAAGTAAAATAGAACAGATTCCCAGTGGAAAATAAAATAGAACAGAGACCCAGGGAAACCCCAAGTTGGGAATGGACATTTTCTTCCTGTGTAATACGAGCAACATTTGCTCTGCAGCTTACAACCGAACACGACGTGTCTGGCGCAAAAAAGTTTCAAGATTTATTTGTTGCCAGGACTACACCATACTGAAGCCATACTTACAAGTATTAACTACATTTGTGACATCTTTGTAAGATTCTGGAGCCTGCAAGATTCATAAGATAAAGATATTTTATCACAAAAATGAGACATACACACGTATATCGAGAAGACAGAACATACACTTAAGGACTGGACAAAACTGTGCAACTGGAAGTTGCACAGAACAACACTCAGGGCCTTTAAATAATTGAGGAGAAGGTGCTGCCTTTGTAATTACATCTGCAAACGGTTAGACATTCACGTCTTCTCGGATAAGGACGTTAAACCGTAGGCCCCGTCTGCTTTCACTCTAACCCTGCTTGTATAGTGGACGTAAAAGATCCCGTTGTACTGTTCGCAAAGAGTAGGGGATTGTCGCCCGGTACAACAGTCTGTCCTTACTACTAACAAACTCTAAGCGCATTTGATTATATTCATATAGATATTTGCGCTATATAAATGCTAAAATTTCATTTCATTTCATTTTATATGGCTGTATCGCACTGCTTCCGCGCGTGCTCGCTCGTTTTTCACTCCTCCTTCGCGTAATTCCCCTCGGCGAGCGATCGAAAGCATTTCGATAAATTGGGATTCTACTGTACTCATCTTTTCATACCCGAAAACAGCTTGAAAACCATACCGTTATTACAATCAGATGTAAGCCTGTTCAACAAAAGCTTCGAAAGTGATGATAGAGCTTGTATACATACCTCTTCCATGACTAATTTAGGCGATGCTACTCGAATAGAAATTCCTTTTCGTTGTAAATTTGCAAGTACATCTTGGTAGTCGAGATTTCTCCTGTAAATGAACAAAATCCAATATGGAGATAAACAAAGTATTGGGAAAATAACGATATTATAAGATTTACAGCGCGAAGTTCAAAATGTATAGCTTGTTATACTTTTACTAGGCTTTGCGGTGTAATATCGCCAGTAAAGTCATTTCAGCATGAGACAGAGATGTATTTGGACATCTGCATTAAATTGTTCTTTGATTAACAAATAGATCACGTGGTATTGACGTCTGGTCACTTCCATGATCTATACTTTTACAAAACACTGATGAATGACCAATCGATTGCATGTTTGTAAAACGTTTCTATTATATCATTTGGTAAAAGTTGAGAACAACTACCACATCCCTTGTCGGCCGACTGTCGGTCAACTATCGGTGGTTTATCGGCCAACTGTCGGCTGTGTGTCGGCCGTTTGTTGGTCCAATTTATGACGAATGTAACTCTTACCTTGATTTGGCACGCGATAATGCTCTTCCCTAGAAATAAAAACAAATGATGGTCACAAAATAGTAGAACACTTTGGCAATGTCCAGGAGCTCCACAGATGGAAAGGACAACAGCCCACCTTCGATGTGGACATAGTAGACAATGGAGTCAAATCGAGGCTTAGGGAAATACAATGCTAATTACGATTTCTACATGTTAGACCAAAGCCTCGCTTTGAATTGCCTTACAATTGTGCTTTACTCAACCAATATATCAAAAATGGCCTATTTAATCTTAGTTTGGCATGTTCATGAAACCCTTATAAAGTAAAGATTCTGAAGAATCTGAAAAGTCTGTAATCAAGCTGAATGATATTCCACTCTTCCAATTATGTACCGACCACTTGCCATAGACAAGAACACCATGGATGTTTGTAACAAGTGTTTTCTTGTATCTTGAACAAGACCGAAAGATCACGTTAAACGGCCACTTGGACGAAAATCGGTTATATTCAAAACCGATTAAAACTGATTATTTCTATCTGAAGATGAACACAGCTGAAAAACTAGGCCATCATCGTTTGAGTTTTGCGATAAATGTCCCTCATTCATTCAAAATCTTAAAGAACAATAGGGTTGTATGTATGACGTCATACATACACAATTTGAAAGCTTAATACTTGACAGTTTCTACCTGTTTCTTTTGAATGCAAAGAAAATGTTGTTTCATGGTGACTATTGGATTCATTAAGCAAAAATTAAGCAATGTTTTAAGCCATTCTTTAATTTTCATGGATTTTCGTCCAAGTAGCACTTTAACAGAAGGGCCGGTTCACACACCACATAAGCATACGCAGACTCAATAGCGTACTGCTCATTATAAGTTTTTGTTTTTTCTCACACCTAAGTGATAAATGCGCTACTGAGTCTGCGTATGTTGCTTGCGCTTATGCTAGTGTCGCTAGTGTGAACCGGCCCTAACAGTCCGTGTGCAACTTAGAGAGCCAAGAAAATATACCTATTTCAAAAAAAGGTTGTCGTATGAGAGGTCTCAAGCCTAGGCGACTAGACCGAAAAGGAGTATGGGTAGTTGCAAAATTTCACTATCTTTTTCGCATTGGTCTTGATTTTAGCATCAGCAAATGAAGCTCTTTGATGTATTAGGTCATTGCAAGCTGAAGATGAATTATGGTGTGGACATTTGCGTGGTTTTATAGCTTTAGTAATTTTTACCCATGCTTCCTTTCGGTTGAGTCGCGTAGGCTTTTACCGACAACATTTATTGAAATAGGTGTCTAATACCTTTTTCCTACACCTCGCGTATCCACTAGTTAACGATGTCTATTTTGGTTGGCTTAAAATCCAAATATACTGTTAAACTGAAAAAATTGCGCATGCGTAGTGATCTCATGTAATCTCTGTAAAATCCTAATTAAACTTCAACTTCCAGGTAAGTCTCGTTTAATTTTTCAATTGTACTGAAAATGTTATCCTGAACTCTGAAGATGCATAACTGTTTACTCGGGCTTCCCTTGTTAGAAGTCTTGGTAGAAGCTTTAATTAATTTGCAATTGTGTAATAAAAAGTCAAGCGAATGATGAAACTAATACAAAAAGTCAATTTTAAAACTTGGGCCTCAACAGGAAGCCCGAGTAATAAAAATAGCTTTAATCATTACCGAAAAACCTATCCTTTTATTCCCGTTACTTACCGCACCATGGCATGTAGAACCAAACGTTTCTGTCATTCCTTTATCTGTGCCCGTCAAAACGTAACTAAAATACAATTTGAATATAAGAGTTATTTAGAGGGGAGGGGTGGTGGGAATGTTTGGGAAGAGATTACTGTATGATGTCCACACAAGAATAAGAGGTGAGGGAATTACTTCTGACTATGTCTGTTCCACAGAAGAATGAATGTTGTAAAAAGAGTATGCCAAGTTAAGGCTGGGAGTGCACTATTGGCTGACTCAGATGACATGAGAGTAGTATGTCATGCAACATTCTGACCAGAAGTAGACCTCGGCTCAGGCTCATGTCACAATAAGAGTTGTCAGTTCACTAATATTATTGCATTATTTGAATAAATTAGTACAAAGAGAAGGACGAAACAGAGCACTGAAGGAGAGGGGGTAAAATGAGTGCACCATCGGCTTCCTGGAAAATTAGCTTAGCTAAAGGAACTACCGACGTTAAACAAGGTCCTATAACTTTACCTTTACTGCATGTAAAGTAGTTTGGTGGAGGGATTGATAACAAAATAATTTATATACCTATTAACAAAACATAGTAGCTGAGACCAAAATGAACATTGGGAAATTTGTTGATTAGATGATTTCATAAAAGTGTATGCGTGGACGTGGACGTTTCAAACAATGACTGAGACAAATTCACAATTACACAATTATGTAGCGAATTCATTCATAAAACACATGAGAATCCATATATTACTAGTGTACCCAGCAGCCATTTCAGTTTCAGCTTCTAGGTTCAATGATTTTGAAAAGGTCAATGTTTATGAAAATAGGTACATAACTTATATTAAACAGCAAACATGCTTATACACAACAGGAGTCAGATTGTTTTCGGACAGTCAGATTGTTTTTGGAAAGTGATTAAATGCCCGTATTTTTTCGATTAATAATCGAGTTTGACGTGCCAAATTCATTCCGAGCTCGTAAGTCGATAGATTGCTCATTTCAAAAAGCAGTTGAGTGAATTTCGTAGTTGTCAGGACAGAGCCGAAAACTGATAATTTAGTTTATGATTTATAGAAGAGCGAGGAACAAGGTCTCTGCTTTTACGCGTACGAAAGCAGAATCTTCACAAAACTTTAATTCTTTGTTCTATAAAATGTATTGTGAAGACTTTTACTTTTGTGACGTTCTCAAAAATTTCTAATCACATTGTTTTCTGGTTGGCTGCTGTGGTTGTCTTCAGAAGTTTTTCTGGACTTGAAAAGCCATTTGAAGTCAGCTCATTTTTTTTGTTTACATATAATGACAGCCAATCATCAAGCGAGAAACGTTTTCTGTTTCTCCGCCCGCTTTTCTCCGCCCTCATTTGCATATATATTGATCAAGTACGCTTCGCTTCAAAAATGCATTTTTGTTTATCAGTCTCGGTAGTTTTATAACTCACAAATCAAAAGTTATAAACTACACAAGTTAAATTACACAAGTTTATGATAATCCGGATTTCTTTTCGCGTGAATTCACTTTCAAAAACAAACAAAGTTAATATTCTTTTTTCCTTTTTTACGTTCTAGAAAATTTTCATTCACTTTGTTTCTCTTGACTTGGAAAGCCAGTTTGAAGTCGACTCATTTTTTGACCAATCATGGTGTGTTTAAGTAGAGGCAGCCAATCACCATGCGAGAATTACTTTCTGTTTCTCCGCCCTCTTTTCTCCGCCCTAATTTGCATATTGATCAAGTACGATTCAAAAATGCATGTTGGTAGCTTCACAAATCAAAAGTTATAAATTACACAAGTTTATAATTTGACGGAGTTTTGTTCGCGTGAATGTACAAAATCCTGAATTTTCAACTCAGAAGTTTAGGTTAGAGACAAAAATGAAAATGTTTTGCTTTAGTTTAGAGAGTGCGTATGCAAATGAGGGCGGAGAAGAGAAGGCGGAGAAACAGAAAGTAATTCTCGCATGGTGATTGGCTGTCTCTACTTAAACACACCATGATTGGTCAAAAAATGAGTCGACTTCAAACTGGCTTTCCAAGTCAAGAGAACCTGGAAGTCAAAGGTCAAAGACAAAGTGAATGAAAATTTTCTAGAACATAAAAGAGGAAAAAATATATATTTGTTTGTTTTTGAAAGTGAATTCACACGAAAAAAAAACACTCCGGATTATTATTAACTTGTGTAATTTAACTTGTGTAATTTATAAGTTTTGATATGTGAATTATAAAATAAACAAAAATGCATTTTTGAAGCGTACTTGATCAATATGCAAATGAGGCGGAGAAAAGCGGGCGGAGAAACAGAAAACGCTTTCGCTTGATGATTGGCTGTCATCATATGTAAACAAACGATGATTGGTCAAAAAATGAGTCGACTTCAAACTGGCTTTCCAAGTCAAGAGAACCTGGAAGTCAAAGACAAAGTGAATGAACATTTTCTAGAACGTAAAAGAGGAAAAAATATATTTGTTTGTTTTTGAAAGTGAATTCACACGAAAAAAGAACACCGGATTATTATAAACTTGTGTAATTTAACTTGTGTAATTTATAAGTTTTGTTATGTGAATTATAAAATAAACAAAAATGTATTTTTGAAGCGTACTTGATCAATATGCAAATGAGGCGGAGAAAAGCGGGCGGAGAAACAGAAAACGTTTCTCGCTTGATGATTGGCTGTCATTACATGTAAACAAAAAAATGAGCTGACTTCAAATTGGCTTTTCCAAGTCTAGAAAGACAACCACAGCAACCAACCAGAAAACAAAGTGATTAGAAATTTTTGAAAATGTTCATAATACATTTTGCAGAACAAAGAATTATAAAAGAACTTCAAGATTCTGCTTTCGTACGCGTAAAAAGCAGAATCTTTACATATGCATTTTTCGATTAATAAACGAATTTGGCACATCAAACTCGATTATTAATCGAAAATACGGGCATTTCGATTAATAATCACTTTCCAAAAACAATCTGACTGTCCAAAAACAATCTGACTCCTGTTACACATCATTCTGACCAGCATCCAATTCATCTCAGGGCTAAGAGTTGCAGAGGGCCCCCTTTGGCTCCTTTCAGTACCCAGAATAACAAGGTTCATTTAAAACAATATGAAAAAGTCATTTTTGGATACTAAACGAATTTAATTAGTACCTGCAAGTTCCCATTGTTCCACCAATTAAAACAGGCTGACCTGTAAGCTGTAGCACAAAACAAAGGTGTTATGAAAGTTACTAAATGAATGGTTTCAGGGCACTTCTAATGAATTTGACAGCAAAAGTTGCAATAACCGCTATACATGTACCTGATAGTCAACTGGAATAAGTGGATGATGAGGTGGAAATGCTCTGGTTGATCCTTTTCTATGCACAAGTAGTTGTCTTTGTTTACCATCAAGAAACTATGAATATCTAGTTAAGGGCTTACTAACAACCTATTAACCATTTACTGACACCTTACCAACCACTTGCTGACACCTTTCCAACCACTTACTGACACCTTACCAACCACTTACTGACACCTTACCAACCACTTACTGACAACTTACCAACTACTTACTGACACCTTACCAACCACTTGCTGACACCTTAGCAACCACTTACTGACACCTTACCAACCACTTACTGACACCTTACCAACCACTTACTGACACCTTAGCAACCACTTACGTACACCCTACCAACCACTTACTGACACCTTAGCAACTATATACTGGTACCTTAGAATTTATATATATATTGGTACCTTAGCAACCACTTACTGACACCATACACACCACTTACTGACACCTTATCAACCACTTACTGACAACTCATCAATAACTTAGGTAGTGATGCCTTACCAACCATGTACTGACACCTTAGCAACCACTTACTTACACTTTAGCAACCACTTACTGACACCTTATCAACCACTTACTGACACCTTACCAACCACTTACTGACACCTTACCAACCACTTACTGACACCTTACCAACCACTTACTGACACCTAACCAACCACTTACTGACACCTTTCCGACCACATACTGACACCTTACCAACCACTTACTGACAACTTATCGATAACTTAGGTAGTGATACCTTACCAACCATGTACTGACACCTTAGCAACCACTTAGTACTTACACCTTAGCAGCCACTTACTTACACCTTAGCAACCACTTATGTACACCCTACCAACCACTTACTGACACCTTAGCAACTATATACTGGTACCTTAGAACCTATATATATATTGGTACCTTAGCAACCACTTACTGACACCTTACACACCACTTACTGACACCTTACCAACAAATTACTGACAACTCATCAACAACTTAGGTAGTGATACATTACCAACCATGTACTGACACCTTAGCAACCACTTACTTACACCTTATCAACCACTTACTGACACCTTATCAACCACTTACTGACACCTTATCAACCACTTACTGATGCCTTAGCAACCATGTACTGACACCTTAGCAACTATGTACTGACACCTTAGCAACTATGTACTGACTCCTTAGTATCAATGACACTGTATGTATCAGTAGAGATGCAAAGGATACATGTTCCTCTACTTTAGCAATGTTATGGGAGACATCATAGATCACATGCATATCCAGATCATCAGGTGTGCTATTAAAAATCTTTGCAAATGCCTTCAACATACAAAAACATATAACATTACTAATATTGATAGAATGACACAGAATGGTCAATGTGTATGTACAGTGTTATTCTACAAGTCAGTGACCCCCTGTGGTTTCTTCTTTCCTAGAAGACACCACTGGAGGGAGAGTTGACGACTAGTTACCACTAAAGTGAAGTTTATTGATTTGTTGAAATAAGTGGTTTGTGCAGTGCAGTAGACATTTATTTTACAGAATGTAAAATGATTGGGATTTTTAAGTGGGTCATAACAGTGGCAGGCAATTGATTATACAGTCAAATAGCAATAATAATCACAACCATTTTAACAAATTATATTTGTCATCAAGAGGTGTTTTCTATTATGGCACAAAATTCATTATTCTTGGAGGCAAGTATACCATACCTGTCTTGATAGGAATGTCATACTAGATCTGTTAACCCAGGCAAAGTTAGCTGCAGCAGCCATTCCTTTCAGGTAGTCTTGTCCTTCTTGTGACATTATTTTTGCACAGGCAAGCTGAAAATTAATTTGCAGAAAAACCCTACTAGTTGTCTGTCCTGTAAAAAATGCTCCGGTGTTCCTTAATTATTAAAAGCTTACAAGTGAATTTTCCAATGTTACAGTATGTTAATTTAATATTAAGGCAAGCAGTGACAAATGGACGCCAAACCAAGTTGTCATGTGTACTGTCATGCCAACAGAAGATGCTAAAGCCATGTGACCCTCCACATTACCATATAAGTTGCATAACATACAAATCAGCCCTTTACACAGGAATCCTGACCAAATCCCCTCGTGACACATAAAAACTCTATTAGCAAGCAAGTATTTCATTATTTTATGAGTTACTAGTGGTTGTGTGCTTCTATAAGCCAATCATGATTTATTATGAGACTTTTGAGAAACAAGTTCCAGGGGTTCTGGGACTTTATTTACAGTGTGATAATAGGACACAATAATAGGGCACTAACCTGCCTGTCATTCACTTCAATTTTATCTCTTTTCATGGCTCGCTCCATTGCTACTAGGGCATCTAAAGATGACACAATGTAGATAATTTATAACTATGAGAAATAATTGTACAATCATATTAATATTACATTATGGTGATGATGGTGTTCCAAACTGAAAGCTTATCTTATTTACACTGGATCATTTATCAATTGGCTTAAATGAATAGCAAAAGATGCTGAATGTACCTGTAGCTACTTGGTGACCAAGACCTCTACTTCCACTGTGAATCATCAAACAAACCTACAAGTAAATGCAATTTCAGATGAGATTTAAATTTATTTGATAAATAAATTTTACATCATAAAAATAATCATGTACACAAAAATTTGTTATAGGAAAAAAGGGGAAAATGAAGGAAAGAAGAGAGGGCAGACATATGGATGGATCAGGAAGGAGGAAAAGGAAGAGAAGGGAAGTAGGAAGAGGAGAATCAAGGGAGGGAGAAAGAAAGGTAGAAGGCAGGAAGGGAAGGGAAGGGAAGGGAAGGGAAGGGAAGGGAAGGGAAGGGAAGGGAAGGGAAGGGAAGGGAAGGGAAGGGAAGGGAAGGGAAGGGAAGGGAAGGGGAAGGGAAGGGAAGGGAAGGGAAGGGAAAGGAAAGGAAAGGAAAGGAAAGGAAAGGAAAGGAAAGGAAAGGAAAGGAAAGGAAAGGAAAGGAAAGGAAAGGAAAGGAAAGGAAAGGAAAAGGAAAGGAAAGGAAAGGAAAGGAAAGGAAAGGAAAGGAAAGGAAAGGAAAGGAAAGGAAAGGAAAGGAAAGGAAAGGAAAGGAAAGGAAAGGAAAGAAAGGAAAGGAAAGGAAAGAAAGGAAAGAAAGGAAAGGAAAGGAAAGGAAAGAAGGGAGGGAGGGGGTAGGGAAGGAAGGAAGGAAGGAAAGAAAAGGAAAGGAAGGATAGAAGGAGAAAAAGATGGGTTATCAGGAGCTTACAAACAAGCAAGCAACAAAAAGAAAAATTAATTGATGATACCTGTCCAGTGTGATCTATTCCCATTTTCTTGGCAGCAAAATCATCAAATATTTCATCAACAACTTGAATTTCAGCATAATGATTACCAGCACCAAGTGTACCCAGCTACAGATAAGCAATCACTAAATTTAGACCAATTCCCTGTACTTTATTAATATGCACAGAGCAAAAGGGGTGTACTGGTTTAAACCCTACCCTTTAAAGGCCAATGCAATTTATAAGCTCCCATCATTGGCCAACAACTTCCAATGTTGGCTCAAGCGCTCTTGATTAGTTCAATATAATTATACTACTTTTTGCCAAGATATGTATCAAACATTTCAGTCTTTTTTTTATCATCACTAAAGTGTACCACCACAATGTTGGATCCATTAGAACTGCCAACCAATAACTGCCAACAATGGTGTGAAAGCCAATAAAATAATTGGATATTGAGTGCTGGATCATGGAAATAATTGATATCATGGTATAGATGCAATGTTGTTTACCTGTGGTAATCCCCTTTTCTTGGCCTTACTGCTGACTTTTCCTGAGTCAGCTTGTAACATTCTTCCATATTCTTCACAATGTTCCTTGTCTTCTGCCCAAGCATATCCTTCCCTTAATGACCAGTCCATACCCATCTCTAATGCAGCCTCTAAATCCCTATTACACAACAATGAATGGTTATTAGAGCATTTATTAATAAGCTTCTCATACACAGGAAATGGCAGATAGCAGGGAGGATCACATGCCCTGCTTTTTCGAGCCATGTGATGCATGTTCAGCTCTCAAACCTGAGCGTATCTTTTCATGTTTATGGCAAATGAGAAATGTCAGACTCTCCCTTTATGTTGAAATGGCAATGCCAGATATGAAAAAAAAAACAGGTCGTGTGATCCTATCTGCCATCTGCTGTTTCCCATGTGCATGTACATAAAGATTAAACTCTCTGTTATGTAGAATTTTTTAAATGCACTAATAAGAACTTATGCAAGGCATGGAATGAGCAGAATGTTGAAATGGAACTTAGACATACTTAGCTCCCATGGGTATTACACCTTTAGATCCTACACCTACTGGAATGTGATCAAACAGAGCCTGCAAAGAAGAGGGCAATCCATTCACCTACTCATTTATCCATCCATTCAGCCATTTACATGTATCAATAATATTAATCCATCCATCCTTTCATTCATTCCTCCCTCCCTCCCTTCCTTCCATCCTCCCTCCCTCCCTTCCATCCTTCCTTCCTTTTTTCCTCCCTCCCTCCCTCCCTTCTTCCCTCCCTCCCTCCTTCCATCTCATCCTCCCTCCCTTCCTTCCTTCCTTCCTCCATTTATTCATAAATTCATTCATTCAACATTCATTTATCAATCCAGGGTTCACAAAGAAACTGGGAAATAAAATTCCACAATATACATGTATAATTATCTAATATATAATTATATGATCTCACTGATAGCTGTTCCTACCTGGGCTAATCTTTCTTTGACTGGTTGAACATCTTTCTCATCAAGATTTGTTCTTAGAAGTCGTACTCCACAGTTGATGTCAAAACCAACACCACCTGTCAATTAAAAGGAACTGCTATAATTGAAGTGTTAGACCTACTTTACATGTAGTTCCATTCAGCATCTAAATCAATTTAGAACTTCTGGTGTAATTTGAATGATCGACTTAAGTTTTGACTAGAATTAAAATCGAGAATGGTGCATGGAAGTTGCAGCATTTTAACTAAAGACTGAGGCTTTGTTGAGTACATCAATATAATGTGGATGTACATTTAACTGATCTCATTATCTGTGTGCAGTGTGTTCTTACTGAAACTCAAGAGGGACAAAGGACAAATATTACTGTTAGTAGTATACGTCAAGCTTTCTGGGTCTAGCTACAGATTTTATCTTACCAGGTGATACAACAGCTTCTGGTAGTGACATATCAAATGCAGCCATGTTACCTAATAACAGTCAAATTGAGAATATTAAATATCTAAAAAAGTTCCAAGATTGTACATACATTGTATATTTGGCATCTTAATTGGTTCAGTCAACACTAACCAATAGCAAAGCCATATCCTGAATGTACATCTGGTAAACCAATTGAATTCTGAAATAGAATATGAAAGATTAATAGCACTGAGACCTGGCTATACCAGTGTTACTACAATATTTACCAGCCACTGCATGGTACATTATCAAGGCTACAACTGGGGGAAATCACTGTGTTTGTGTCCTCAAGCAAGACACTTAATTGTCTGACTTTGTTTCAGTCTATACAGTCTACTGTATACATATATATGAGTATCAGCATTGATGGGGTTAAGTTGGGATAGGAGTGCTAACCACCCCTACCCTTAAGGTAGAAGATACCTGATATCTTGGTCAACAATTACTACAAATATTGTACATGCACATGTAGAGTGTGCTCTTTAAGCAGTTTCCAGTACAAAAGAATGATTAATACAACAAATCATTTACATTGTACCATATATAATAAGATTATCAACACAGGGATCCCATAAAACAGCAGACACAAACTGCTCCACAGGGAACCCATAAATGAATAAACATGAGCTACTTCAAAGAAACCTGCAGCTCTAATCTCTTTTTTATACTTACACCAACTATTCCAGGTAATGCTGCAACATTGGCTATTTGTTTTACTCCAGGAAGAAAACCTCCAACTATTGATGACAAAAATAATTATCAATAAAATCACATATATAACTTATTATAATTTCATCTAGTTGATGTAGATAAAGTATATGTGATGTATGAAGAGAATTTGCTAATAAATTACCATCTGAACCACACCAATGCTTTAGTTCATCAAACATCATTTTCTCAAGAGTTTCATTGATATAGAATTTACCAGGGACCTATAAGTTTACAAGGATCAATTGGCATCAGACATAAACAAAAATATGTTTAGCTAAGAGGAAACATGGAAGTAATTGGATTAGAGAGAAACAGTGTTTGTATAAAAATGGCATAGCATAACACCCCACCTCCCACCCCCTCAGCCACCCATCAATGACAAGACTTATAAATAATGTCATTTTTAAAACAATGAAGAACAGGATTTTATACAGTAAGTGGTACATTTTTCTTCTTTTGCACCAAAAAATGATTGCACTGCTAATATCCTATGGATTGGAGAATGGAGAAACCAGATAAGTAGGGGAGGGGAGGGAGGGGGTCAATATCAATGAACATGCTGTGGTGCAATAGCTGGACGTTACAAAAAAGGTAAAAATACTATACAACATTATAAACATTAGAACTTCTATTTTTGTTCATTAGTACAGATATTTTCACTTCTTACCGGCCTTCATACTTACCGACTTCCAATCCCTGTTCTCACATGCACAGAACAAATTGCAGAATTTGCAGAATTTACAACACAACTTACCTTCATGTTGGGGACGAATCCCTTCTTTATAAGGAAAGCAGTACTAGACAACCGCTCTAGGAACTCGCACTCTTCTTTAAAAGAGCGGGAAGGCATTGTAAAATGTACTTTTGTGGAACAACTTTTTTCGAAAAAAAAACTTTTTCTGATTTGTTCTCGAATCAAGTGGTCAGTGGACACAGTTGTGCGCATGTGCTACTACAGCTCGATCCAGTCTTTATTTTACTTCACGATCAACATGGCGGACAGATTTTGAAGATTTTTAGTTTACGTTTTGTGGCTGTTTTTGAAGGATTTAGACGAAGATCATGGCGGATAAACCAAACAAGGGTAAAAAGCGCAAATGGAAGGAGGTTGCTATAGATAATCCGTTGTTCTTTAGTGGGAATATGGAGGGTTTTGTCTCCCTTGAAGAATGTTATGATTACACTTTGGACAGCGACAGCTCGTCACGTGTATTGAAGATCGACGAAAATAAAACGAAGAAAGCAACGAAAACAGAAAAAGAGCACAGTAAAAAGAAAAAGAAACGAAAGAAAAAGAAAGCGAAAACTTCTAATGACACTGGTGATGATGTACAGAAAGAAGAATGTAAGGAAGAGCAAGAAGACACAGATTCTCGCGAGGTGGTCGTGGATAATGGCGATGATAAGCATGTTTTAGGTAGTTATTACTTTCATTCATTTTTAGAGTATTAAAATGGAATAACTTGGTATTACAGTGAACTCTTTCTCTCTCATTGATGGAAATCACAGGGAGCAGCCGTAAGCCTTAATTGTTTTCACTGGTGCTTGCAAGCAGCAGAAGCAATCATAATGCTTTATTTTAATTCTGGATTATGGAATGACTGAAATTTGGAGGGAAGCACTATTGAGAGGTGCAACGGCATTCCAAGGGCCATCTGCATGAAAAACAAACAAACAAATTACATGTAAAAATAAATAAACAAATTTGTCAGGGTTTTTTTCATGCAGATGGCCTTGGGAATGAGGATCGAGAGAGGTGTCCTTCATATTAAGAAGAGGTCAGATAAATGTACATATACATGTAGATGTATAAGATAAGTGTCCACTGGTATACAGTCTATTGTAACTCAGAGGTGTCTGCAAAACAGTTTTCTGTCAATGCAGAATTATTATTCTTATGGAGTTATAAAAGGTGTCTTTTTACAGAGATGTCCTCTGCCCCTAGAAATATCTGTAGAGTGAAACCTCCACTAATGAACACCTCCCGTAAACATAGACACCAACCCTCGGTCCCTTCTCCTAACAAATTCTACAGTTTTACCTCCCATATCCAGACACCTCTCATATAAGCAGAGACCTCCCATAAGTGGACACCAACCCTCAGTCCATTCTACTAATAAACTCTATATTTTTAACCTCATGTAAATGGACACCCCTCTTTGATGGACATCAATTCTGGTTCCAAGGGTGTCTACTTATGAGAGGTTCAGCTGTATTACAGGGCTGTACATCATTAACTTTATGGATGTCAGTTTTAAAGAGGTATTTTTTCCCTTATTTACTACATCTGTTGCCTTTTTTATAGAACCCTCAGTTGATTTGAGGAAATGGGAAGGTCTTGGTGTCCCTACAGAAGTACTTAAAGCACTGAGTGAGCTAGGATTCACTCAACCAACTGCAATTCAGGCTCTTGCTATTCCACCTGCTGTATTTCACCATAGAGATATCATTGGAGCTGCTGAAACTGTGAGTTTAATACACAATTCTCTTGTGGTAAATGAACATTGTATCAGTTTCAGTGCATGGAATTCTATTATTCATTCTTTCATTTAATCATTTTACTTCATCATTTCATCTATTTTTTATCCATTCTTTGATTCATTCATTCATTCATTCATTCATTCATTCATTCATTCATTCATTCATTCATTCATTCATTCATTCATTCAGTTAACCAGTCAGTCATCAATCCATCCATCCATCATTCATCCACCAAGCCTTTATCCATTCATTCATTCATTCATTTTCTTGCTTATCAGTCATCCATTCATTCATTCACTTACTCAGAAATTCACTTATTTGTACATTCACTAATCCATTCATTCATTCTTTCTTTCTTTTATTCATTTATTCTCTTATTTACTTAATATTCAGTTGGTCAGGTGACTGATATTACTGCATGCATAATAATGGGAGATACCCATATGTTACAACAAAGACAATCACCATGCATGCAATTCTTAATTATGCTCATATTTTTCCCATTAACTCAGGGCTCTGGTAAAACCTTGGCATTTGGTATTCCTATTCTACATCATATTATAGCCTCTAAAAAACTGAATGAAAAATCTAATAACAATAACACAGAGGAACAAAGCCTTGATGATGACACAGAAGAAGACAAAAAAGCAGCAGGTCAAGCTTTAAAGGCTTTGATTATGACACCTACTCGTGAGCTGGCTTTACAGATTAAAGACCATTTAGCATCAGCAATAAAATACACCTCTATCAAGGTAAGGTCCAATTAGATACATTTGTACATGTACATATGTTCATTACTGCAAGAGAAAAGAAAGGGAAGAATTTGTAATGCTAACCACTATGTATTTACAACCGGTTCTAGGTTGCAGCAGTTGTTGGTGGCATGGCAACACAGAAACAGCAAAGGATTTTAAAACAGCATCCAGAAATAGTGGTAGCGACTCCAGGGAGACTTTGGGAAATGATTTCTTCAGTAAGAAATTACTTGCAGTATACATTATTTAGTTATATGGATTTATGTTATTATGATCATGGTGATCATCATGTTGATTGTAAAGATAAAGATTTTTAGAATGCCTGGTCAACTTGATAAGTACAGTAGTGTTGTCATATTGATGACGAAAATTGGTGATTATTTGCTGTGTTATGATAATGGTAAATGAACACAAGATGCATTGTATCACTGACAGCAAAATAGAGCAGATTTCATATGAGGCTGCACCATGCCGTGACTGTGTTGGTGCCATGTTGTCAAAAAGATTTAAAATTTATGCCGTAACCGTGCCATGCAACTTCCATGGCATTTTCACGGTCACACAAAATGGATAGTAACTTGGGAATACGAGTATCAAGACTTATTTTTGGTGACTCATGATAGTAACTTGGGAATACGAGTATCAAGACTTATTTTTGGTGACTCATGAGCATCTGTTTTAGAATATTCATAAGATCAATAAATGACTCTCATAATCCTACAAGTATTTCTAAATAAATGACTCATGCACAACCATGTGAAATTTGTAATAGTTTATGTATGTGTTTCTTGTCAGCATGAAGAGCATGTAAGTGACCTGAGGAATCTTAGATACCTAGTGATTGATGAAGCTGATAGAATGATTGAACAAGGTCACTATCAGGAGCTTTCTTCCATCTTGGACCACATTCACTTGAAAAAGTAAGACTGACAAAAAATGCTTATAATTTTTGCTTTAAAAAATTGAAGAGGTCCCTGCAAAAACAATGTAAGTGAACTAATGATTAAAATTTAACTTCTCCTATGTTAATAAGGAAACTTGAGGGAGAATTTACTATTTAATCACAGCTAGTTTACTTACATTGGTTTTCCACTGTCTTCAATTATTGTTCATTTGACCATATTAAATGAATTGTTGTGAGAGCAAAAACAATTTATTATTCTTCCTACAATGATGTAGATGTTATTTGCTTAATCTTGAAATCACTTTAAATTGATCTATCCATTTATTCATTAATCCTTTCATTCATCCTTCCATCCATCCATTCATTCTTCTATTCATTCACTCATTTTCATTCTTTCATCTCTATATTTTTATACACTTATCAATCAATTATAAATTCATTTCTTGATTTCCTTAGGAGCGAGGAATTGTTTGATAGCTGTTATCCAGATAATGATAAAAAGTCCAAAAGTAAGAATATAATTTGTCAAATTTTCTTTCCACTCTAATGATAATAAATTAAGTAAGTAAATACTTCATCAGTTCCAAGATATGCTTCATCTGCCACAAACAAAGGATTTAGAACAAGGTTATGTGCTAAAACTTTTGTCTTGTTACAAATGATTGAGCTTTATGCACGTAGCCTCATCTTGATTCTTTTCTATGTGGCAAGTGAAGTGAAAGTTGGATATTAGATTCATCTAAAAAATCATTATTTTATCATTATTTTTTAATTTGTAGAAACTCCACCCAGTGCAAGACTACAGAAATTTATCTTTTCTGCTACATTAACTTTGCCCAAGTCATTCAAAAGGAAAGGAAAAGAGAAAACTGTGTCAAGAGAAGAGCAACTAGGTTAGTGTTTGACTCTAAAGGGACATACAATCTTGACATATAGAGCTGTTTTCATGACTGTGAAAATGGCATCTTCATGGCACAATTACCACAAGTTACACGTATGGCAGGAATTTCAGATGTTTCTACAGACTTCAAGGCACTGACCAGAAGTCATTATACTCATACAACAAACTGCTCTGACTATATCTTTTACTCTCAGCCCACCTGATTGTGTAGGAGTGTAGTTGAATTTTTAAAATAATTTAGGTAAAAATTGTAATTTGTTTTATTTACAGTCACACTAATGGACAAGATGAACATGGACAAAAAGAAGTCCAAAGTGATTGATGTAACTACAAAGAAAGGAACTGTAGAAACCCTTACAGAGGCCAAGATCACTTGTACTAAGGAAGAAAAAGTACATGTATACTCTTAATCTATACTAACTGGTTTAATTAATTATTGTTTTTTCCTCTAACAGTGGTGCAGCCATGTAGTCAGGGGCTTAGAGACTCAGATTATTAGAGCTTTTCATCTTTATTTTTAAAGCTTGAGAAAGAGGAGCCTTATCCTGGTTTGAGTAAAAGTTTTCATCTTTTCTCTCTTCTTAATTGAGTCAAGCCACAAAACCACTTCACAACTTTTAATGTTTACATTGTGTAAAGGTTTTGTCACATAAAAGCTCAACAACATTAATATAATGTCTGACTCAAAATATTCAGAACCAGGCTACCAGGCTACTTCTGTCAACCTTACTTCTTTTTCACTACCCACTCCTGCATTAGGCTAAGTTGACTTCAAATTTTGCATTTCTCATATCATTTTAAATTTGGTTTTTGGTAGGATGCATATTTGTATTATTTTCTACTCAAGTACCCTGGAAGAACTTTGATATTTACTAACACAATTGATTGTATAAGACGTCTGGCATCAATACTGAGATTACTACGTCTTAACCCACTACCATTGCATGCAAATATGCAACAGAGACAGCGACTTAAAAACCTTGACAGGTAAGCTTTGATTTTATATCCTGTATTACCTTTTTCCTAATGTTTGTTTGCCTGTGTGGCTTGTCCTTCCCCTTCTGGTCACCTCCCAGTCCCAGCTTTCCCTCCCCAGAGCTGGTCACTTAGGCTAAATGTTTGTGGTACAATGTACTTTTTTTGAAAACCTCTCATGTTTATTCTGTACATGTATGTTGTTTCTAATTCTTGAAATAGGTTTAAATCTTCAAGTACTGGTTTACTGGTTGCTACAGATGTAGCTGCTAGAGGTTTGGATATCCCTAAAGTACAACATGTTATACATTATCAAGTTCCCAAAGATCCAGAGGTGAGACATGATGAAGAAAAAATGGATGAATGAATGAACAAACTAATGAATGATCAAATGATTGAATTAATGAATGGGCAACAAAGGAACAAACAAATGAATGAGCATTTTGCTCTTACATCATGTTTTGTTTCAGTGTAAGCCAAGGTCTTTAATGGCATTATAAATTCTGAGACCCAGGTTGCAACACTGGTCATCGTATGTTACAGTATATCTGCTACATGTATTCATATCGTTTTTAAGTTCCTACTGTACTGTTTCTCTAAAGATATACATACATCGTAGTGGACGTACAGCAAGAGCATTAAATGAAGGTCTCAGTGTTGTGCTGGTTGGACCTGATGACTTTGCATCATACAAAAAGATCATGAAGACACTCAATAATGGTAGGACATTTTATTCCCAACAATCTGTGACAATGTGGGCATGGCACACTTTAAGTTGTTGTTGTAAGTTGTTGTTTAATGTTGTTGTTGTTGTTGTTGCTGTTGCTGTTGTTGCTTGTTGTCTGTTGTTGCTGTTGCTTGTTGTTGTTGTTGTTGCTTCTGTTGTTGGTTGCTGTTGTTGTTGCTGCTGATATTGGTGTTGCTAGTGCTGCTGTTGTTATTGTTGTTGCTGTTATTGTTGTTGTTTGTGAATGTACCTTGTAAAACCAGTGTCTGCCAATTCTTTTTCTGTTGATGCCATAATTTTGGATGACCCAAAGTAATTTGCCTTTACAGTGTACTCTGCTTCAATATTTTTATGTCAATTTATGTTTCTACACTTCTTTAGGGGAAGAATTGGAATCATTTCCCATTGAAATACCATATCTCTCAGATGTCAAATCAAGGACATCATTAGCCAGACAGATAGACAAAGAGGAAAATAAGTAAGAATAGCATGTTAATTTGCCAACAAATGTGCACTTAAAAAATCTTGATCAGTAAAGATGTAGAGGAAATGAATGTCTTGCATACATATACTAGGTGATTTGCACTCGCACTGCATATTATAATGCTCGAAAGAACTGACAAAACACCCACAAAATAATAGGGAGTTCAAGCGGGAGACGTTTTTGTCAACACGGACGTCACACGCGGGATTTTTGTTCATCTGTTCGCCATTATAGATAAGGTTGCTGTTCTTGGTAGAAGATGAAAAAGCCTTAACTGACCTTCTGCTTAACGGAAATGGACACATCATCTATGATGGCGAACGGATGAAGAAGAACGTACACTGGGGTGACGTCCACATTGACAAACACGTCTCCTGCTTAAGCTCCCTAATATAGTGGCAAACTCCCTTTGGTTCTACATTACAGTATGTCCAGAAGCAACATAGTAGACAAGTACACTCTAAAATAATTTGATACATTTGCTTTTATTCTCAGAATAAATAAGAAGAAATCTTCTAATGACTGGTTCCTTGCTTCTGCTAAAGCAATGGATATTGAAGTTGATGAGGATCTGTATCTTTGTCTTGTGTCACTATATTCATAATTTTTTAATAAGCTTTTTTTTGTTAATTGTCATGACTACCTTGACATTGTAGCATATCAGCAACTTAAAATTAAGTATGACATCTACATTGTATCTTTGATAAGCCTCTAATGGCCGACATTGTATGAGGTTTATCATGTTCTTTTATATTCCTCGATTTTTTTATTTGTCCAAAGATTTTATGAATTCATTTAGTGTTGGTTGCTATCTAGAACATGTATGTGAGCTCCTTTAATACAACTGTAAGCATGTTTTGAAGATCAGGAAGCAATCTTTAAAATGATGTGAATTTGATATGTCATTTGCACGTACCTTTTCTTGGATAGCATTCTCCTTAATCAGTGACATTCAGACTTGAAGACATGGGAGATTCAAGAGAGAGAAAACAACAACAAGAAAAACTCAACCAAATGAAAGGTGATTAATGCATTTAGTAAACACAAGTAATTTACTTCTCAAAGCTGATGATCACTAGCTAGGCATTCGCAACATGCATTGCATAGAACAAAATGTCATTCACATTTTCCCTTCAGAAGAAAACAAATCATTTCATTTGGGAGTTCAAGGAAACTAAATAACTCTGTCAACATTACTTGCTTGATTGACACAGTCTGTATTATTCTGTAAATAGCATCATTGGCATCTATGATAAAGACACCCATTTTACCAAAGGGATTTAGTGGCAAGTTCCCAACAAAGAGTGGAAAGCTTGTTGTACCAGGCATTCAAGGTAATTATAGGAATTAAATATACCATCCTTTTTTCAACCAAATGTGGATTACATGTGATGTACAATGCAGGTCAAAGGTTTCTCAGCAGCCAACTTCCTTTTCAAAGTCTCGTAATCTTGACAAAATCCACTGACATATTAAATCTTGACCATGGTTGAAGGATGATGATCATGATGAATTTGGATAAGGGATGGTGTTTGGAAAATTGTGTAAATTGCATGTACCCTCTCTGCCACTTCCATAAGGTTCTACTTATTGTATTTATAAGAAAAATTATTTTAGCCTGCGATGTGGTTGCTATAGAAACACTCTTACTTATAGCCCTTTAAATTGTTTTGTTTCTATAGATTAAACACTCTTGAGACCCTTTAAATTCTCAGTTTTCCGTTATTAATATTTTTTGCAGATGAATTTTCCAGTGAATTTCATGCAGCTAAAGCAGCAGTGGACAAAGTAAAGAAAAAGAAAAAAAGAAAATGAACATTCATTATTTCAAATTAAATTGATTTTATTGTAAATAACGATAACAAATAAATAATCAAATACAAAAATATATTCAAACGTTATCATTGTCAACGTTCCACAAGACGTCGCACATGTACATGTGTATTTATGGCCCGGTCAGGAAAATGGTTGTGTTGTCTCAAATCATTACCTTCGATACCTCTATTACTAATACCTCTATTACTAATAGGCCCCTTGCAGCACGTCGGAATGCAGCTCAATTTGGAGGGCAAGACAATAGGTTTCTGGTTCTCTGGAGTTGAGATTCTTTTGTCTTGCCCTCCAAAATGAGCTGCATTCCGACGTGCTGCAAGGGGCCTATTGGTCTTGAATCACGATTTTTATAGCAGAGAAAGGGATCGAGAAAACAAGGAACCGAGATTCGAGCCAAACCAGTACGTTTTTAGTCTCGTCACGCCACGCGAATCCTCCCCACAAATGTGGATTGCAAATGTGGTTGTGGGGAAGATTCGCGTGGTGTAACGAAACTAAAAACGGCTGCGAAGGAGACTAGTATATAATGCTAATCATATGCAAAAATGAACCAAACACCTGAGAATATATAGAGGCTCGGACGTCGAATTTCATGTAAAGTGTCAAAAAAAAAGATGCGCGGGTTTTTTTTCTTTTTTTCTACAACCAGGCGAAGTATTTGTTACTATTTTCTGCTGTCCACACAAATGCGTTTTCTTTTGATAACGTATCCATCGAAAACGCTCACAATGATTTATTTATCGAAAACGCACTATCGAATCCGCCAAAATGCTGTCCAAAGGGAAGACCTTGAACGACAGGGCCTGTCGTGTTACACGGCAAAGGAACGGCAACCGATTCATGCGGCGTACTTTTGTAGTGCTGAATCAAATAGATATCGTTCCCGTAATCATGCAAGCAATTAAGTACATGAAAAATACGCGGTACGGACTGGGCCTTAAGGCGCTGTTACACTGTGCAATTTTTCCAGCAACTTGTCTCGCAACGGCGTTTCAAAACAAGTTGCAGAGAAAATTATGGCGCTGTTACACTGTGCAATTTTCCCCAGCAACTGCCCAAATATATTGGAAGTTGCTAGGGAAAATTGCACAGTGTAACAGCACCATAATTTTCTCTGCAACTTGTTTTGAAAAGCCGTTGCGAGACAAGTTGCTGGGAAAATTGCACAGTGTAACAGCGCCTTTAGTTTACATCCAAGCGTTCCCACTACGCCAGATAAATATCAAAATCACATTTTTTCACCGTTTTCGCTGTCCACTAAAACGACGTTTTCTTAGACATGCACGAAAAGAAACGCAAGGCTTCTAGCTGGAACGGATTATCCTTGTAAGGTAAAGGAAGTACCGATGTTAAACAAGGCTCTTTACCTTTAACCCTTTTCGTTTAAACAGGGTTCCCACTCTCCTTGAAAAGTTAGGGAAATTACCAGAAAAACTTTCAATGTCGGCAGAATGTCAAGAAATTGTTACGGAATTTTGCTACCAGTCAGGGGAATTATAAAAACAAACCAAAAGTCAGGAAATAATTTGAAGCATAAAAAAGTGATGTGTGGACTCGCGTTTTTGGTTCGGCCCCACTCTTGTTATCCCTTCGACAAAACACAAGTTACAACGCCAGACACGCGGAACCATTACCAAAAGGATCGAGTCCTGGGATGGGGTTTCCGCCTAAGAAGACTTCGATCGATCATGTAGGAATACGGGAATATAACAAATCTTGTGTGTTAGTTGCTGTCTAAGTTTGTTTTCTTATATAGCATGTGAAAAATTGTCCAAATGATTTTAATTTTCGTGTCCAAATTTGGCCGAGTTCGTTTGGCTTTTTGGTGATGGCCGCATACCTTGTCCTCGTTGGTCTTGACCGCCGGTTTGCTTCGCAGTGCGTATGTATTGATTGACATACGTACAACTCCCATATTGATTTACGTTTACAGTTCAAGGGACAGTTGGGTTTTGCTGTTGCCGTGTTCCTCTTTTTCTTCTCAATTGACCAGAGTTGCGTCACTATCGGACAACTCATAGTGTCGTGGGTCGTGTTGTTTCTGTAGCTAGTCCGCGGCCCGCGCGTACATTTTTGCAGGAAAGACTGTAATTGCGTGCAGAGCAGGAAATACGGTAGAGTTGTAGTGAACGACGACTCGACGGCTTTCCCTTTTCTGCAATCACATTGTAATTCTTATTGGGCGGACGTCAAATATGTATGTAGTGTAGATTTCGTATGACGGCACGGTCTCGGTACGGCACGGTTCGTTTCACACTCATACGAAATCTGCTCTAAACAACACTTGTCTCTAGTTAATTTTTGCCGAGCGGAAAAAAAAAGAAGAATTCGACAAACCCACCTCACCCCCACCCCCCATGGTAAGGGAGAGAAAACCAGGAATCTCATTTCACTTCCTGGGCTATAGACTGAAAGGGCAGGACAGAATCACGGCGCCAACCTTTTATCGTGTCATTTAGTAAATGCTTACCTTTTGTGGTAATTAATAGATAGTAAACAGGAATAAAATTCGACCGAAAGAAATTTCGAAAGGTATTACTGAGTATATACCGAGAAAATGAACATCTATCGAAATGACCAGAGGTAACGATATGTTTGATCAATCTGATTCACTGTGCTAAACTAATGAGGTCATTTTAGCATTGTAACGTCATCTAAACCCTGTGACGTCATCTAACGCAACGCGCGCGATGCCGAACGTGAGCCGATGTACAGCCGAACAGAATACGAGCAATTTCACTGAAACCTGGAGTCAATTAATGGAATCCTGCTGAAACACTGCAATTCTCGAAATTTAAATAATTAGCAAAACACTAGTTGAATGCCATAGGAAAGAAAGAGAAAAATAGAAAAATTGCATTTATAAATTGTTTAGTTTTTGTCTGAGTTGAATTTTTTGTATATTAAGTAGTTTTACGAATATTGCATGAATATTGTCTTTGTTATTCATTGCTAAGTGTTTTTCTTTTCTTTGCTGTGTTCATATAAGGCCGTAGTCTCCATTCTGTGTCTGCTTCTGTTTGATCCACAGTACCAAGCTTTATTTCGTACACTAAAACGATAAGAATAATAATAGAACCGTTTCAATTCTAATTGGATAAAATTGTTTTGGAATTTCTATCTCAGATTCTATCGTTAGGTCGCTAGCGCACGACAACCAGCGACCGCCACAGGAAGCCCAACGTGCGAAATATTGCTAACTGAACGGAATATTTTTAATATTTCCTTTCAATTTCCCTTTTTATCACAAAGGGGTGTGTACTAAAGACAAGACTTACATTTCATTTCAAATCGAGGGCCAACTTCATGAAGTTCTATCTGTCCATCAACCTTCTTGTATGTATGGTGTCTACATAATGATAAAAATTAGTGTTTCAATTTCTTTGTCCGGAAGTGCAGAATGTAAAAGCCCAAGTATTTAAACACTTCGAGTTGATGTCCCCATTGCAAATATAATATACATCTTACCACTGTTTGCCTAATACATACTATGCATCCCGACATACTAACATCTTGACTTGGTATAAGTCAATAGGCTACTAAAAATCCAACCCAATCTTTAGAAAGAGTTGGAGTTTTGAACACTTGATGAAGGGTTTCCTGTGAAAATTACCTAAGTGACTTTTTGATGGATGTGCAGACATTGATTTTTTAGCACAGGATTTACACAGGAAAAAAATTCCCAATTTGTCAAATATGGGGCTGACCGGGCCAGGGCTTAACTTGGGAATCTGTTCTATTTTTAACAAGTTTGGGTATAACAGATTTCCCAAGTTGAATAATTAAAAATAGAACTGATTCCCAGGTCAGACCCAGGGAAACCCAAAGTTGGGAATTGACATTTTTTCTTGTGTTAGTTAATTGATATTATTTTATACCATTGAAAAAATCATAAAAAGTCACTTAGGCCATTTTCACAGGGAACCCTTCACTTCGTTGACAGTCTATTGACCAATTCCCAGTCAGGGTTTTGTCTGTCAGGGTACGTAATTATGCAAACACTGCTACTGTTTCCCACTCTACCTGAATGAAATATAGTCATCTTGGTTGGCAAATGTCATCACTCTTCTACTGTCTTCTTTTGGTACTGGGAATAAATACTTTAGAATATTTTGAACCTGTGGAAAATATGAATCACATGATAAAATGAAGATTATTTTTAATGAGCCTTCAGATAGCTCAGTGGTTGAGCATTGGACCAGAAATATGAAGGTCATGGGTTCAAACCACGCTGAGGGCTCGGATTTTTTCCGAGCTAAAATCCACACTCAAAGAAGCAACCCCCATTCATATCTAACTAATATTATTTTTGTTAAGAGTGGGCTTATATTATACATGTATTTATAGAAAAGGAAGAGCAATGGTGATAACAATATCAAATTTCTTTGATAGTAGGCAAGCTTTCAGCCTTTACATACACTAATATCTGGTCTCCCAAGAAGCTGACAGTGCACACTCCCCCCCCCCCCCCCCCCCCAACTCAATCTCTACATCCATCAGTGCTCAGTTTAAAGGGTACTAAAAGCTAATTAAAGTTACACAAAATGGAAAGAAGTTGAAACAAGGATAAAGTGTTGCTAAACTTGGAGTATTTTTTGGGAATTTAATAACTTTTATAGGAGCAGAATATAGCTGCTGAATGCAGCAATCCTTCAATGTGGTATCCTGTGTTCCAAGTACATGAAGTCCAAAAACAAAGTTTTCCAAAGACCATGCAATATTACCCTTGTTCAAACTTACCCTTTCACCAAGTTTACTTTTGAAGTTGTGAAAAATAAGATGTGGAAATGCTTCTGACATGGTACCAGTTTTAGGAATGTCATGTCGCATGACTGTGTTAGATAAGGTGAAGTAGGCTGTTGGACCAAATGGAAGATGACATACTACAAGTCCATCTGAAATATAATGAGCAGAGCATATCCATGTTAATTAGCTTGTGTATAAGTTTTTATAAGTTTCCAAGTCACAGAATGTGCCTAATTAATGTGCAGTTCCAGACAATATCCACATCCATCCAGAGGGAATTTCTAAAAGGATCCTTACCCCCCTGGAACTTCCAATTTTCCTCCATACAAACTCTATAATCTCTGTTCTTCTCCCACTTCCAATAAACTTGGGAGATACACTCAATCGGGCTAACCTCCAATATCTCTCTTACATGTAGTCATCAAGTATTTATCATTACCTGGTTCACCCCTGTGTTCATGCACAACAATAAGATCTGTAACTCCATTAGCTTTACAAGCCTGTACCAACTGACTGGTCACATAGTTTCCTCTATTGAGTCTTTGACTATTGGGGAATAATAATTTTATTTCCTAAAGAAAAAAATATTAATGATTACGTGTAGAAATGGAGCTCCAATGGGGCTGCCCATAGGGGTACTCAGGCATCAGAGTGACAGGGAGATATGAATGACACTAAAATTATGACCCCAAAAATGGTCAATGAGGTTAAGACCCCCCCAAAAAAAACAAAAAGGGGCAACTGCCACATTAGCAACCCAAAAGGCCTCATGTTCCCCTCATAATTATGAAGCTATTATCAATATCAATTTACACCCTTGCACCCTTTGTGCATTCCATAGATAAAAAATACAACATTTGTTACCTTAGCAAACTGTTTAAGCCTTGAGCTTGGGCTGTGTGATGTTGTTATCATAATTTTTGGATCTTCAACCCCAGCCCAAGCATACTCATCATCAATGTGACTGCTGACTCCTAAAAGCAACAATTAGGAATTTACAACAGGGTTACCCAAAAGCCAATTCACCCTCAATTTAGAAGGCACTAAAAATAGTTACCTTAAGGTAATTCCTAGTTGTGATACTTACTTTCATGTTTTTCATCATCAAATTCAATGGCTTTCCTCAGTTCTGCTTCATCTTTTCTTAGCTCTGTAGGGATTGGTTTTCCCTCTATTAAGAGTAAAACAATCCAACACATTATCATATGATCAATGACTTCGAAAATATTCATTCCTTGCCGTTCAAATTGCGCGAGAAGACGAAAAAACTATGTAAGTACAAACAATATAAAAATTAAAAACTATTGCACAACGTCACAAGCTCACACACGATTGAGAACTCCGTGCTCCTTATGATTTTACCACAAATTATCTTACCTAAAACACTGACAGTAAATACTAAGAATGTCTAGGGGCAGTAGTAAAACCCGAGATCTTGGAAAACCATTTCGATCTTCAACAAACCTGACAAAGAGAGTTTCAACCTCTTCTTCTTTTCATAAATCGACCTTTCTTGGTCTTCTACGGATTTACGGTAAAGGTACTCCCGCCTGAGTCTTGCCTGCCTTCTTAACTAAACATCAATATAAATTGAAATCATTTAGTAGAAAAATTGGCCAAAAAAAAGAGTCAAAAACATCGAGTCAAAACTTCACGTGCTACCCACCATCTTGGACGCGGTTTTTACTAAGAGGTCTGGGACCAGTCTGACACAGGTAACCCAAATGTTGTCGCATGAGAAAGTTCTTCGACCATGTCACGTGATCGGAAGCGAAAACGCTCTATAGATATTACTGTTTTCATTAAATAGCTATTTTGACTGCAATTTTAGTGTTTTAAATTAACTACACCTTTTCTATTCATGAGCTGATTAATCTTAGTTTCGTGTCTGTGCGATTTTGGTCCGTTTTCTGCATGGTATTATACTTCGGTCACTTTCAATTTTTCACTTCGGTATTATGATTTCTGGCATTAGCTAATTCAATTAACGTTATCGCTAAAAAAAGCCTAAAGCCTAAGGCTTTGAGAGCGGAATCATGAAAATTTTTTATCACCGTGACATCACTACAATAAAAAACTCACTGTATGCTTGCAAATTCTACAACTTGGACACATATTCCTTGATTTCTCAGATAGCCTACAGAGAAGTTCCATGGTTAGTACACAAAAGATATTTGAAAGGCTTTATAGCCTTTAGACTTTTTTCAGCGACAACGTTAATTGAAATATAATAGCTATATACATACCGATATAGCTATGCATACACGCGAAGGAGTTGGGGTTTGACGCAGTTTGTTGCGTTTTATTTATCAATTTTGGCTTTGCGATTTTTCAATGCCCTTAATATCGCCTTCCTTAATAACTGTACGAAAATGAAGACGTAACATGCTTTGCTTTTTATTTGATAACATTGGATTGTCTCAAACAATATTTTGACTGACAACTTGTCCTTATATAAACATTGTGATGCACTAAATTGTTTTACATAATCCTTGCAACAAACACTCCACCTATAAAGACAGATAACATGATGTTTAATAATAAGTACATTCTGATCAGTAATAAGTTATAGGCAGATAGAAGATAGATAGATAGTTTATTTAAAAATTACCTCGCAGCCCTTAGGCTGAATAACATAATTTATAAATTAAAATTAAATTAAAAGGCAGGATATGCAGTTAATGGTGTAGCCGGATGGAGCGAGAGTTTTTTCGCTCGTGATCCCGGTTTTTGGTCGAAAATTTTGATCCCTGATATCAAAAATTCTCTTATTTTGATCCCTGATCCCAGTTGTGAAAATTTTGATCCCTGAATCCTGTTGATTTGACTACTGATCCCGATCCCACGTTTGTTACCCCGATCCCATGGCTTGAGATCCCGATCCCAAGCCTGTGATCCCTGATCCCACGTACCATGTCACGACCCTGCTCATGACCCCCTTCTTTCCTGTATTTAATTGGAACGAAAACCTTAAAAATCAGGGAGTTTCAAGGAAATAAAAGAAAGGAATCGAAGGGATATGAAAACAGAGAAAAGAAAAAAAAAGAGAACCTAGTCATGACGCTCTGATTACGATGGAAGTAGACCCCTATCTGCGCATTTTGGCCAAAAAGGTGCTGAAACAGGGGTATCGAAAACTAAAGCATGTGATAGATAATAGAGTACGGTGTAGTCTATTGGAACAGACAATGTCGTCTTACCATGTGCAGTTGTAAATGATGCTTGTGCGATGCTAAAACGAGCGTCAACACGATGCCAAATCCTGTATCCCAGGCTATCAGACGAGTGATAAATATTTACACCGTACGTTCTTCTCAGTCTCATAAACACTTGGGCTGCCGCTGTCTCACAACCAAGCTTAGACTGTGGGCTCAACGCGAAGTAAGGGCTGGCGTAGCCTTTGCCTGGTGGTAGAGTACCTTGGACAAGTTTTATCCGTCTCTCAGCTTCTGACTCTTGAATATCTTGCAGTCTAAAGTGTTGAGGACTGGATAGTAGTGCAGTTGGGAAGATGACAGTCATACCCCTAAAAGTATATGCAAACTACATAAAAAATTATGTCAATGAACAGGTCCTCATCCCTCCGTGGTGGACTCGACAATGTTCTGTAGTTGCTGTCTCACAAATATAATCACTCTCAAAGCAAACGTACCTTTTTGCGGTAGAGTGTCATACAAGCTTTAAAAAGTATACTAAATGAATAATGTAAAATAACACTAATTATATGAATCAAATAGATTCCGCACATTTTTTGTGAGTCGGTACTGAAGAATTCAAAACGCGGTGCTGAGAACAGCAGGTACCGCAGTCGATTTCGTCTCGTGACGTACTTTTTTGTTCTCACGACTTTTGACGTCATCTGTGCATCTATAAGAGTACAGACGCACGAAAGATGGAATCTATTTGTTAATCAAGCAATGAAATTGTGTGCTTATTTACTACTATTTAGATTTAGTACACAGTTTCATGCTTATAATGAATGCACTACAAAATTTCTGCATATGTGCAGGAAGTGTGATTTCTGCGTCACACTTCAAAACCACAGGTCTAATATTACTTCCAAATATCTAGAATTCCTTCATTGTTCAATGGGTGTTCCTTAATTACTATAGAAGAATGTATTTTAGCTTTCGCTGTATGAATTTGATTAAATCTGGTGCATATATATATTGGGGGCTGGGTCGAAGTTTTGGGATCAAAAGATAATCGAACTGCTGGAGTAGGCAATTTTGTTTTGGCTTAATCAAAAATTACAGGTCATCCTGTTTCAATTATAATCATTTAGCATCAAATATTATACCCATTAGAGATACTGCCTCCGTTCCATCCAACCCTCTTAGTGACTGCTGCATTGTTTTGGGACAACGATTCGTCCCTTTTGGCTTCGATTGGAGAAGTTATTGTTCCTGGTACACATGTAGTAGTAGGTCCCCACCCCTGTGACCATCTTGGGGCCAAGGTCAAAGTAGGTTCCTGCGTCATCGAGTTCAGACAGTTCTCCATGGAGCTGATCTGCAGTGAAAGGAAAACAACAACTCTGACTTCCGCTGCATTGTTTTTCTTATATAGTAAGTACTGTCAATGCTAACGTCAATCGTATGACTGTGAAAAAGACAAGGCGCAGTCCGTTTTGCACTCACACGTATATTTTTGCAAGCCCCTTAGTCACGCGCTTACTGAGGGAGCAAACAAATTAAAATCAGTAGATTAAAGCTGCTTTTTCTCTCTCTAGGGAAGCAAGGGTGGCCGAGCGGTGAGAGCGCCGGTCTGTCACCGCTGTGGTCCCTCGTTCAATCCCCGGACGGGGCATCACATGTGGCTTGAGTTTCTTGTTCGTTCTCTCCCTTGCTTCGAGGGTTTATTCTCCGGGTTCTCCGGTTTTTCCTCCCTCAGTAAAAAAACGAACTGGTTTCGATCTAAGCTGTGCTCCGTGATCAGACATGAGTCGTATGGTGGCTGCTACGTGTATGTCATTGTGTATGTAAATTTGTATGTAAATGTGTGATTGTTCAATTGTATCGTAATGAAAGCGCCCTTGTAAACCTTCGACTCGATTACGTTGAGCTGCGCCCTTCGTAATTCAGCACTTGGCTGCGAGGAAGGGTGATGAGCTACCCCAAATTTATTAAATTTATCTCTCTCTCCCTCAATCCCGCAATCGATCTAAATCACTCACTCGGTCTTAAAATCGCCAAGTTTTTCAAATCATTCTCTCCAAAACCCAAGAACTTAGCAGTGGATATGTTAGCTGGGTAGTTCCTTGACCATTCTCCAAAATACAATGGTTTATTCTTCTCGCCCGAAACAATAGGCACCACATTAGACCTGTCTGTTCCCGCTAAACCTTGACCAGCGTTGCCTCTATCGTTGGTGTTGGAACCAGTCCACCTTGAAATGCCAAGAAAATCAATGTCATGAGATAAAGTCAAACTGGTCACACATTGTAGCATTTCCTACAACTTTGTATGTAACAGCAGTTGCATCGTACGAATGTTCACCCATGCAACAGCTGCGCTCGCTGAACCTTGCAAATGTAAAATCGATTATATTCTTCTTCTGCTACTGTTTCTTCAATGTTTTGCTGGAGGAGTAGACACATGGTGCCTATCTGGTGTTGCGCAAAATTAACGCCAGTGCAAGATAAGATGGAGTTCGATTCCATACTTACTGGAAGTGAACGTAATCTCCTTCTGATGCCACTAGTGTGTTAGGTACAAAATCATACTCAGTGGAAGGGAAGACTTGTGCTGAGTTGCCTCGTTTACCACGTACATTGATGTTAAAAACCTTTTTTCCTTTCAGACTTCCTGGTCGTTTACGAATGGAAAATACATGGCTCCTATAAACAGAAGAAGGAAATTGAATGACAAGATGTTGCTGATAATAAATATATGTTATTGACCAAGCTTGTTCGGTCCGGATATTTGGTCGAGTTCTTTTTTGCGTGCAGGTACGGACCGATTAGGCGAGGTCCGTACGAACGCAAAAAAGAACGAGGACACATGTCCAATACAGTCGCATAGATTCCAATCGGGAAAAATGATTTTTCCATTGGAGTCCAGTCATAACTATCTACACAGGAAACCCACATAACAAAACAAAGATTAATGTGGGTGAATGTGGGTGTCCTGTGCTATTGTCCACAGGAAGCCCAATTCATATTTCTCAACAACGCCAGTTGGGGAAAGCTTGGGGACCGAACAAGCTCGGTCCATAACTTATCTATTATATGGCTGACCAGCAGATTTCAAAAAAAAGTTCGTTGGTAAACTCGATAAACCGAAAAATCGCCGGTTTGATTGACTTCCGGTAGGTTTCACTAGCAAGGAACTCTGAGCAGAAATTGTCAAATAAAGAATAGATAACATCACTGTGTAAGAAATAAGTAGCCATTTCAAAGAAAAATAGCCAAAATCCTAAAGTAAAACAACTTTAGAAAAAAAATTTTCTAGCCAAACAAACGGCAAAACAATTTAGCAAAAAATTCCCGCGCTTTCTTTTACGGCGGACGCGCGCGTCTGCACACGAATGGCGGGAATTCTGAGCTTCTTTTAATTTATAAAAAGCAAACTGACTTTTCGGTTTTGAGCTGAGCTGGTTTTGAAAATGAATACTTTAAAAAAAAGGGGGGAAAATAATCTTTGCTTCAACTTGCCGACTTCAATGGCCGGAAAAAAAACAAGTATTTTTGAAGAGAATGAGTGAAAGGATAGTCATTTTCTCAAGGTGCTATTTTGTATGATGGCTCGGTGAGTTTGATTGCCAATGACTATGTCCGAGTATCTGTTGTAAGTTGCTGATACTTCAACTGTTTGGATATTCATTTAATCAAATTTCTCATCAGCTATTCGATCAAACATGAGATACTTTCTAGGAAAATTATAGTAAACTTATTATTTTTCAGTTGCGGCCTACAAACAGCCAGTTTATTCAGAGTGTTTGTACTGGATCGGCGTCGGCGTTTTATCTTTTCAAAAATGTCCAAAGTTTATTCTAAAATCGAAGGGTCATTCGAGGGTCATTTTTGCTATATTTTTCACCCATGTCAACTGTTAGCTTTTTAAACGAAACAAATTGAGAAAAAACGGCCAAGAAACAAGAAACGTAAAAACTTGAGAACCAATCAGATTCTCCCCTTTTCCATCGGACCGGCGTGCCATATAATAACGCTAGCTAGCTGCTAATCGTTAAACATTATTAATCGTAATCATAACCAAAATCAATATTTAATGTGTGTGTGGTTGTGAAAATTTTGACTGCAGAAGTGTGCCGTGACGGTCCGTGTTCTTGTGAGGTATCATGCATGATCGTGATGCCTGTCAAATCAAATCAAATCAAATCTTTTTTGTTTATTCTCGGATTTCAGAGTAGCATTACTGCTAATATCTCCGAGACTCATTCACGCTCACTACTACTACATTCGATATACTTTACATACAACACTAAAAACTCACATGGCAAGGGAGAGAACAGCACATCAAACAAACTCAACTCATATATGATCCGGCATTCGAGCCGGGACTCGAACACCGGACCACAGCGGTGAGAGGCGAGTGGCTTAACCCCTATACGCCACCCATGCCACCTGTAATCGTGTTTTGTGTCGTTGATTTTGTTGCACATCGTAATCGTGTTTTGTATCGTAATCGTGTTAATCTTTAATTACCTATCTTGAAATGTTCTTCCAAAATTTCCAGTGTCCACGTTAATACGTAGTATAAAATTCGCGACGCCGTCAAATATGTTGACATCCGGGTTAGTACGAAGGATGTAACCTCGCTTGGTGGCAGCATCGAAGTCGAGGCCAAAACGAGCTCCAACGTTTACTTTTACTCCGTTCTGACTGCTGATGACGTCTGGGTCCCATCCATCGTATTCACCAGTAGAAATGTTGTACCTGAAATGAATGGCAAAAATGGTCAGGTTTGGCTTTCTATCGCCTGCGTATCAGGCTTGTTCTAGAGATGGAAATGAGAACATTGGAAGGAAGAGAAAAGGAAAGGGGAAGGGCCCTCACATGATTGATCCTCAAAAAAGGCCAAAGTGGCCAACCCGCAAAAAGATCGACGTCTTTTCATTAAGCAACCAGCAAATTAACAGTCTCAAGAACAGCTGCTGTCAGTGATGTCTGAGTCTAAAAACGAACTAAGGGCAAATAAAGCAAAAGATCGATAATAAGGATACATCGAAATATGAGCGAATTTTTCGCGAAAAATTACCTTGGATTGTGCAAATTGATGTCTGCAAATCCCACCGAAATCATCGAGCTTACAATCAAAATCGTCTTCAAATTCATGGTTTGGCTTAGAAAGTATTGCACCAACCACATAACAAACCTTCAGGTAGAGTGATCAACCCGAGTCTGGTCTTGAGCGATATCTGCATATAGTGATCAAGTCTACATCTACATCTTTGTTTATTCTTCGCAATGGGCCTGTACAGCAAAAAATGCGAAGGCCCCATGCAAGGCAGTCATCCATGTTTGTTAACACTATTACACAAAAGAAATAAAAGAAGTAATAAAAACCTGCTTAAAAACCTTGAGAAATTAAACGTCAACAAGGCTAATAGCCTACCTTACAGTACTGCTCTCTCTCCAAAAGTAATGCAAACACCAACTGGTTTCTATAGCAACGGTGTATTGATGGTGTCTTTCTTTGCTTAGGCACAAAAGTCGTTTTTCCTCGCACGTCTAAGAATTACTCATTGATATTTAAAGTTCTTAGTGTGTGTTCGATTTGATGTTTTATCTTTGCATGAGTTTAATTTAAAACACCTTGTCGTTTTTAAGTAGAGACTATTTACGACCTGTGTGAAGTCGGTAGTTAAGAATTCAAAACGTGGTGAGAACAACAGGATACACCAGTCGGATTTCGTCTCGTGATGTACTTTTTTGTTTCTCAAGACTTTTGACGTCATCTCGTAATGGAAGCGCCCTTGTATTCCTTCGACTCGATCACGTTGAGCTGCGCCCTTCGTAATTCAGCACTTGGCCTGCAAGGAAGGGTGATGAGCTACCCCAAATTTACTTATTTATTTATCTGTGCATCTATAAGAGTACAGACGCACGAAAACTGGAATCTATTTGTTAATCAAACAATGAAATGTTGCCGCTTATTTACTACTATTTAGACACAGTACACATGTACAGTTTCATGCTTATAATGAATGCACTATAAAATTTCTGCATGTGTGCAAGAAGGGTGATTTCTGCGTCACACTTCAAAAACACAGAGCTATTTTTGCTTCCAAAGATCTAGAATTCCTTCATCGTTCATTGGGTGTTTTCTTTGCTATAGAAGTGTGTATTATATTTGAGCTTTCGCTGTATGTATTTATATATTTTGGGGGCTGGGTCGAAGTTTTACGATCAAAAGATAATCGAACTACTGGAGGAGGCAATTTTGTTTTAGTTTCTATATACTAGCTATTTTGTACATTGGTGAATCCACAACTGATAGAACAGCTTTTGGATTGGAAGAAAGAAATATATATAATACATATCAAGGAAAGAAATACAATTTTTCTACGTCAACCCCGCTTCGATCATTCATAAGCGCGCGCGAAGTGTCTGCATCTTCAAAGAAATTCTACAGCGCTTCAGGCCAAGACAAGCAGAAATAGTAACAAACTAGTCATCCCCTTTGAAACGATTTTATTTTGCTGATTTAACATTCACAAAGAATGGAGAAGAGTACGAGTAGGAGAGCAAAACACTTCGGCTTTCAATGAGATGGCGCGTTTATGACTGATCATTTGGGGGAACTGAGAAGGGTATGCTTACACGCATGTATAGTGTAATATGTATATTAAAAATTAAGGAGCACAACTGGAGTACATCGAGGAGATAACTGCAAGTTTTGTGTCTCGCTCTCCTAGTCTCGACACTCATTTCAAAGTAATACTAAGAAGTATTCTACCATCATATCAGTAATCAAAAATTACAGGTCATCCTGTTTCAATTATAATCATTTAGCATCAAATATTATACCCATTAGAGATACTGCCTCCGTTCCATCCGACCCTGCATTATTTTCGGACAATGATTCGTCCCTTTTGGCTTCGATTGGAGAAGTTATTGTTCCTGGTACACATGTAGTAGTAGGTCCCCACCCCTGTGACCATCTTGGGGCCAAGGTCAAAGTAGGTCCCGGCGTCATCGAGTTCAGACAGTTCTCCATGGAGCTGATCTGCAGTGAAAGGAAAACAACAGTTCTGACTTCCGCTGCATTGGTTATTTTATATAGTAAGTACTGTCACTGCTACCGTCAGTAGTATGACTGTGAAAAAGACACGGCGCGCAGTCCATTTTACACTCACACGAGTTCATTTTTGCAAACCCCTCAGTCACACGCTTACTGAGGGAGCAAACAAATTCATATTAGTAGATTACAGCTGCTCTCTCTCTCTCTCTCTCTCTCTCTCTCTCTCTCTCTCTCTCTCTCTCTCTCTCTCTCTCTCATTTCTCACTGGCTAAGCTACATTGACCTCGCTGATGTAGCAGTAATGAAGCAATGGCAATCTAAATCACTCACTCGGTCTTAAAATCGCCAAGTTTTTCAAATCATTCTCTCCAAAACCCAAGAACTTAGCAGTGGATATGTTAGCTGGGTAGTTCCTTGACCACTGTCCAAAATACAATTGTTCGTTCTTCTCGCCCGAAACAATAGGCACCACATTAGACCTGTCTGTTCCCGCTAAACCTTGGCCAGCGTTGCCTCTATTATTGGTGTTGGATCCGGTCCACCTTGAAATGTCAAGAAAATCAATGTCATGAGATAAAGTCAAACATAGAAAAGAAAATTGACTGTTATTCTAACGAAACGAAAGTAAAATTTAATATTGTAAGTAAAATTAAATTAAGTAAAACAAAAGAAAATATTTTCTATACTATTCAAAGATGTTAGTTGCATTTCTAGTGAGCAGAGTACAGTGAACTAAGAATGAAAGCTTGACGCAGCCAGCTATTTCTTCATCGAAAAATTGAAAAATGTAGAAAAAATCTTCTTTTCTTTTCTTTTTTTCTTTTCACCTTATTCACAACATCTCACGTTTTTGTATCTCTAAGTTTGTACGTTTTGCGGAAGGTCGAGCCAATTGCCTCGTTTTTACGTACACTCTCTGAGAGACCACTGATTCCGCGGGCTCGTCTTCAGTAAGAGACACATTTGCATAAACTGTCCATTAATGGGAAAACCACACATGCAAAAACATTTCATTCTTATTTTTGAGCGAAAAGCAATTTGTAAATGATCCTATAACTCCATTGTATAATGTGCAGCTATATTAAAGAATGTGCGAGGCTTCCTTTTTAGAACCAGAAAATTCAATAATACACTGAGTACGATTGCAAGTAATTAAACACACATTGTAACATTTCCTACAACTTTGTATGCAACAGCAGCTGCATCGTATGAATGTCCACCCCTGCAACGGCTGAAATGAACGTTTCGGATGTAAATCGATTCTACTTCTGTTACTTTTTCTTCAGCGTTGTGCTGGACTGCTGTAAGAGTTGACACATGTTGCATCTGGTGTTGCGCGCAACATTGTAATAAAATATGGCGTTCCATACTTACTGGAAGTGAACATAATCTCCTTCTGATACCACTAGTGTGTTAGGTACAAAATCATACTCAGTGGAAGGGAAAACCTGTGCTGAGTTACCTCGTTTACCACGTACATTGATGTTAAAAACCTTTTTTCCTTTCAGACTTCCTGGTCGTTTACGAATGGAAAATACATGGCTCCTAACAGAAGGAAATTGAATGATAAAGTTATGGTGCTGATGACAATGATAACTGCTAATCGTTCATCTTTAAACATCGTTAATCGTAATCACAATCGGTGTCGTTGTGAAAATTGTGTCTGCAGAAACTCAGAAACTGTGGTGTGTGTGATGGGTGCTGTTTTCTTGTGAAGAGTATCATGATGGCTGTCGAAATCGAGTTGGTTGTCGTTATCATGTTGTATGTTGTGGTCGTTTTGCATGTCATATTCTTGTTGTGTGTCATGATCGTGTTGCGTGTCTTAATCACGTTATATTTCGTGATCATGTTACGTGTCGTGATCGTGTTGCGTGTCTTAATCATGTTGTATTTCGTGATCATGTTACGTGTCGTGATCGTGGTGCGTGTATGTAGTGATCCTCTTGTGTGTAGTGATTGTGTTGAGCGTCATGATCGTAAGTGTGTATTATTACATATATTTGTTATTTTTGAAAAAACCCTGCTCATGAAACCCCTTTCAAATATCAGATAAACTTTAATTACCTGTCTTGAAATGTTCTTCCAAAATTTCCAGTGTCCACGTTAATACGTAGTTTAAAGTTCGCGACGCCATCAAATATGTTGACATCCGGGTTAGTACGAAGGATGTAACCTCGCTTGGTTGCAGCATCGAAGTCGAGGCCAAAACGAGCTCCAACGTTTACTTTTACTCCGTTCAGACTGCTGTTGACGTCTGGATCCCATCCATCGTATTCACCAGTAGAAATGTTGTACCTGGAATGAATGGCAAAAATGGTCAGGTTTGGCTTTCTATCGCCTGCGTATCAGGCTTGTTCTAGAGATGGAAATGAGAACATTGGAAGGAAGAGAAAAGGAAAGGGGAAGGGCCCTCACATGATTGACCCTCAAAAAAGGCCTAAGTGGCCAACCCGCAAAAAGATCGACGTCTTTTCATTAAGCAACCAGCAAATTAACAGCCTAAAGAACAGTTGCTGTTCAGTAATGTCTGAGTCTAAAAATGAACTGCATTTTTTATATTCGAACACTCCGTGCGTGGTCGACAAAACTACACATTTCTTACCTTATGCGCATGACACACTTTTCTTCGTTAATATTTGGAACAGTCCAGTTGTACGACATGAAGTAACCACCTATTGTGTTGCCTTGGTGATTATCACGTGACCACTGTGACTCCATGCATTCTGGTGCAGGGATGCCATGAGCTTTTTCGTACACCCACTGACCACGTTTTGGGTTGGCATCGCCGGCTTGATGTTCGAAAGCCTAGTGATCGAAAATCATTGATCAGAAAAGCTTCACTGATCAAAGCAAAAGAAACATCAACGAGCGTTTGGTTGTGAGCTAGAGTTGATTACTCCTTTATAAAGTACCCTTGGGTGCAATTATAGCTTTCTATAATTTGATTGCGTTACGCTTTGTTAATAATTACCAGGGGAGAAACGCGTTACGCGTTTCGTTTTCTTAATCATTATTAGGGGAGAAACCCGTTCCACGTTACGTTTTGTTAATAATTATCAGGAGAGAAACGCTATAGCTGGATAGTTACTGACGAAACGTAATGCAAAACTAAGCTATTGCAGCATGCCCTACTCTATAGAGGCCAAACTATTTTATAATCTAGCTTGTAAAACTAAACTATATATCAGTGTTTGCAGTTCTATATTATTTTATTGATCATATCCAATCTGTTTGTTGCACAGGGCTAGCAAACTAGATGTGAATTGTGTTGTTGATAACATCAGTAGTTTCTACCCATACTGCCTTTCATGCAGCCGTACGCGTGTATCTTTAAATTTGGACCTTTTGCCCGATAGCATTTTTTTGAAATAGTTTGAGATGAGACGTATAAACGATGTTTCCATATATACTAACCAAGCAGGCTTCTTCGTTGTTAGGTATTTCCACATCACCAACAATGCCATCCACTTTGCAGTACCAACGCCCCTTTACGTTATTGCTCTCTTTTTGATAATACGGGCAGCGTCGAGCATCGTTAGTCATAACAGCGATATCCTTAAAAAACAAAGGTAGATATAATTTATTATAAGTACAAAGTACAAAACAAGATTCAGGGAGGGATGGAAGGGGAGGGATTGGGTGGCTAGCCATTCCCTACTTGGAACACCTTTATCAAGGGGAAATTTTCAGAATTCAGATATATTATTTCCACAATATTTCACATCTACTACAAGGGGACAACGCTATTAATAACTATCCCAAGAGTATCCCTTCAGAATTACTGAAATTGTAAAAATTTTCCTTAAGGACTACAAAAAATAACGTTTTTGGCAACATGTTTCTACTACCATTGTCTTCCCTATCACGCGTACTTCGAAGTGAGATCGACTCTTATTTATAGTGGAATATAACCGAACCGATTACAAAAGTATACATTATGTATTGACCGTCTAGATGTACAGCGGACTTCATCAAAGGTGCATGCGCAACGTATCCATATTCGGCTTACCTTCCAAGGGGAGGAGTGCCAATATGGATAGTAATCTCGTTCCTCAGGACATTCATAGCCATATTTATTACCATTACGATCCTGTCTTGTGTGTCGAGCTCTGTAACGACGGCGCATGTTTTGGTCAGCGGTAAACAGACCAATGTTTCGTTGACGTCCTTTGCAGCGTTGATAATAGTCGTAGTCTTCGTGCATTCCGTATCTATGGTAACAAGGCTGGCTGAGATCAATTTTATTTGTAATTTCTGGAAAATTTTCAACAAATTTCCAACATATTTCAAACTGTTGGGGATATAAATCTCCAACTCAGCCTAAGAAATGTTCAAAACTTTCAATGCTTACTCGATATCAGAGTTACAATCCTGGTTACGGCATTCTTTAGGGTCGTCTGGAATGGTTCTATAAGAGAAAACAGAGTGCGTCAGTACTGACAATATTAAGATCTAAAACCTGCGCGACTTACAGTTAGGCGGATAAAATTCACGCTGTAATGTAGAAAAAATGAGAAAAAACCTTCTTCGTTACACGCTACTTTTCGTTCCCGGCAACTTTTCCTTCAATCCTTCGCTCGTTCCTTCGTTCGTTTGTTCGTTTGTCCAGTTTGTGCCTCCTTTTCTCCATTCTTTTCAGTTTTTCCATTCTAGATCTTTCTAGATCATAATCTCCACCTCCCTATTAAAGTGTTGAACAATACATACTGAATAGTGCTTCCATCACGGATTTTCTTATCGCACATATACTGGAGTATCACTTCACAATGGTTATTCCTATCTCGACAGCTGTGCTGAAGAGCCCTGAAAAAAACCCCGATAAAATGCATATTCATGTATAATTCTGTTCATCATTCTTTGATTACGCGCATAACATTCGTGAAATACTTACTAACTGTTTACTGCTTTATGATATTTAGCTTAGTATTTAACTATATGAATTTCACCCTTAGAGCAACAAAATCATATTGCGGTTCGAAGAATAACAAGCACGTGACTATGTGATAAGAACAGTGATATCAAGGTTTAATGGTTTTAACAACTTTGCGCTATTTGGTACAAACATTTAACAATAAAGGTGCGGTAATACGAGCAACAAAATCACTCAACTTGTCTCGCAACATTGCTGCGAAACAAATTGAAGAGCGATGCTGCGCGTTTTTCCACCCGAAAACAAACTTGTCTCGCAACAAAATAGTTTGCTGCAAGTTGAAAGTCGCTCAAGTTTTTGCAACAAAATTTCATGATGTTGCGCGTATTACCACCCCAAAGTCAACTTGTCTCGCAGCCAACTACGAAATGGCTTCCTTTGTGTTCGTGATTGATCCAATCAGAAGTTAGGATTCACTCAACTTGCAGCAAACTATTTTGTTGCGAGACAAGTTTGTTTTCGGGTGGAAAAACGCGCAGCATCGCTCTTCAACTCGTTTTGCAGCATTGTTGGGAGACAAGTTGAGTGATTTTATTGCTCGTATTACCGTAGCTTAAATGAATACACTTTTGTTTTGTTTGTTTTTCACGGATATAATGCGCACACTTTATCGTATTGTAAGTCTTACTTATGGATATATGCAGTACGTACTTACCAGTGGTACTACCACCCCGGCATCTTATATACCACCGGCTATGTCATTTGTTTTGCCCCTGTCCACGTAGGCCTACAGGTATACTCCGGCATATGTTAGTTACCACCGGGTATGTAATTTTTCCGCTCGCCGACCACTAATATCTATGGGTATATCCAGTGTTTGTCTGTGTACTTACAAGTGATACTCCCAACCGGGATCCTTTACCACCGGATATGTCATTTTTTTCCCGTGATCTCGCAGGTCTACGGGTTTATAGAGCGTGTAGATGTGATCATCTGTTACCACGGCCGGGTATGTAATTTTACCCCCTATTCCCGTATAGTCTTATGAGTGTATGTATTTTATATTCTTACCACTGTACTTGTAACACCGACTCCCCGTAGTAATACAGCCCACCGACATTGTGTCCTCCACGATTGTTGTTTTGCGAGTCAAACAACCTACAAAAAGCCGGATCAGATAGAGCTCAGAATAAGCACTTTGTGGTATACAATTATTTTGGAATAATTTCAAGCTCACGCATAAGCTCAACCTAGGTAGAAATTATTTTACCTTTTGGCATTGCGTCTATCTCGGTTTGTTTCATCCAGCCGATTGTTGCCACCCCTTGAAATAGATGATATTATATGTTATAGTTGTACTGAAAGACCAGAATTAATTAGAGAAAGAGTCCAAAGAGAACGAAAAAGCATGACTTAAAAATAGTAGAAAATCAAAAATAAAAGATAACATGTCGATTAAAAAGACAGGAAGGAAGAAGAGGACGAGAAGGAGGGGGAGGATAAAAAGAAGAATCAAGGAAAAAGAAATACGGGAGAGAAAACTATTGGAGAACAATAACTATACTCTCAGAAGAGTAAACGCAAAGATAAGGCGTAAAGGGAAAAACGCTTGTCCTTTGACTACAGCAAGATGAATAGGCGGAAGGGAGAGAGAAAATAAAAAAGAAAAGAATTAAAAAAAAGAAAAGAAAAAGAAAAAAGAAAACCAAGAGGTGGAAAACAAGAAGAAGAAACAAAAACAAGAAGTATACACTAAAATAGGTACGGAAAGAGAAGATTTTCTCCGCACAAAAAGAAGACAAGAAGGAGGTGTAGGAAAACAATAGTCGAGAACCACGGAAAAGAAAAAAGGGAAAATAAAGTCAAATATATACATTGAAATAACAGAGAATATTTGCTTCCGAAAGATTACCTTGGATTGTGCAAATTGATGTCTGCAAATCCAACCAAAAACATCGAGCTTACAATCAAAATCGTCCTCAAATTCATGGTGTTTGGCTTGGAAAGTATTGCACCAACCACACAACAAACCTTCAGGTAGAGTGATCAATCCGAGTCTGGTTTTTAGCAATCAATGCCTGCATGTATGTGATAAGCCACTAGCAAAGAATTCGGCGAAAGCCCCATGCAAGGCATTGATTCCTTGTTTATATATTGTTACATAAAAGAAATAAAAAAGTAATAAAAACCTGCTTAAAAACCTTGAGAAAAGTCAACAAGTCTAATAGCCTACTTACAGTATTGATCACTCCAAATATAATGCAAACGTACTTCGCCGAATTTCGGCGAAAAATGACGAAGAATGTAAAGTTGTAAAAAGTTTATATTTCGGGTATCCTACTTTGTCGCGAAAAAAAATCGCAGTGCTAAATAAAAATTCGTTTGTAGTAAATATTCGCGATTCTTAGCCACCCAAAGTTCGCGAAAAACGAAGTTTCATTCGATCATTTCGAACTTACGTTGATCTTTCGAGTGACAAACACAAGTTGGAAAACTTGCTTACTGGCTCTGGCTAAAAAATTCTTACTGCTGATCAAACGAACAACACTATAAACGTCGCGCCAGCAACTTTTGAATGAATGTTGTTTACATTGCTAACTAGTTTTGCTCGTCCCACAGCATCACATAAAAGCCAGCAAGTCTAAGCATTCATTTTAACTGCGCTACTAGTTTCAAAAGCAAAGTTCCGAATGAAGCCGAGAATGGCGGTACAGCTGTTGTAACACTATTTTGTAAAAGCAAAATACGAGTCATTAGAAACCATGGCAACACTAATGGTATCTATAGCAACGGTGTATTGAATTGTGTCTTTCTTTGCTTAGGTACAAAAGTCGTTTTTCTCGCACGTCTAAGAATTACTCATTCATATTCAAAGTTCTTAGTGTGTGTTCGATTTGATGTTTTATCTTTTAATGAGTTTTAAAACAACTGTGTTGGAATTATGCTTCACGAATTTTTCTCTTGGTCTGGACCCGTTTCCACGAACGGTAGATAGCGCTATTCGTTTGATTAACCTTTTTCAGAGATAAGGATAGCGATCCAATTGATATCGTTATCCACAATTTGTGCAATCGGGGCCGGATGTTCATTCCTGTTGATTAGAGAAGAACAATTGGCAAAAATTACTCGGGCTAATAAAGGTAGCCTTTGCGTAGAGCAGACTGAGACCTTCTCGTAACAAAATCGATCTTTCTGATCCTCCACAAGTTTATATGGTTAAGATACTCTCGCCTGCCTTCTCAACTATATACATATATATAATTAAGTATCCATAATGAATTAAAATAATTTTGTATAAAATAGTAATAAGCAATTGAATCTACCCCGAATTCGCGGCAAGACTTGCTTTCTTTAGCGGATTTTCCCATATCATATCTTTGAGCTACGGTGGCCCACAGGGGCAAAACACAATGCAAAATTGCTTTGAAACCACAACAAAGTTTCGTGGGACACAACAAGCTTTCACTGAACACAACAAAGTTTCGTGGAACACAACAAGCTTTCACTGAACACAACAAAGTTTCTGGAACACAACAATCTTTCACTGAACACAACAAGACCCAACAATGTTTTTCAGTCACTAGTCTTTCACAAGCAACTAATTAATTAATGAAGATGAGAAATTTCTTTCAGATTTTTATATTAATGTCGTTTTGGTTGAACATTTTTCAGGTCCGTGGACATGGAGCTTCAAAGTGGACGAAGAACAACTGCAACGCTGCTAATTGTATTAGTCTCATCTATATTGGATATAAATGGTAAGTTAATCAAACGTTTAATAACGCCGCTTGCTAAAGAAATAATGCAGCAGTTATAATACATGGTACTCGGATTTCAACCTTCTCCATTCAGAGATCGAAAAGGGTTAAAATTCGAACTATGTTCATATCTAGGCTGTCACAAAAACGAAAACTACGTTTTCAGCATGTCGGATCTTTAACGATGTAAATCAGAAAACCGTTTTATCTATCAAACGTTTAATAGTGCCGCTTGCTAAAAATACATCATTTAGAATACACGCACAGTGCCATATTTCGACCTTCTCCATCCAGTCCATCCAGAGAAGAAGGTTAAAATCCAGACTATGCTCATATCTAGACTTCCTAGGAAACGATAGGTGTCAGTAGACAAGCACAAGGAAAAAGCATACGGACATTAGACGTTTATCAGAAAACTGTTTTTATCTATGATTATAAGTGTTTCATTTTAGAACATGTGTAAGAATTTTTGTCTGGGCGACGTTTGAACTCTGGCCCTGCCCACAACAGACGTATGCTTACTTGAGTAAAAGAACGAAAAATTCGTCGAAATTTATCCGAACGTTCGTTACTGAAGCTCCGCGCCATCTGGAATGTGTGCATTAGCTCTGGAAATGATAGCCACTAAGGTTTGAAATAACAAAATCCAACTCATAACAATTTAAGTAGTCCAAGGTTATTGCAATGTTGCGCGGAACAGAACGTGTGTTAACCCCTGCAACAGGCGCGCGCAATGCCCCAGAAAAAGCTCGGTTGTACTTCTGTAGCTGTTGCGCAAAACGTTGCGCGATCTGTTGCAAAATTGGTATGGCTTCAGAAAAAGAACTCGTTTCTACTTCTCTAACTGTTGCGCGCACCTGTTGCAGGGTCGGACATACGCACGATGCATGTTGTGTACAATGTTACAAGCTACAGGGAAAATAACATCTTGTGTTCTGGATTTCTACAAATTAAGCAACAAGCTCCATTAACAATAGCCCCAGCGCAGGTCGCATGAGACTATGTAAAGGATAATTCGTCAGGCAGAGCAGTGAATCACTTGAAAGATTTAAAAGGTTTACTTTTTTGTGTTATTAAGTTTCTAGGCAGAAATGACATTTCCCAATATTTTGAATACGACAATATAAAAACTTGCGGGAGTTTGGCATTCTGCATCACGAGGTTCTCTGTGGAGTTTTCGGGGATACATTTTGACGAGATCAGTTATAATTTAGTTTCTCGTCTACTTACACAATTAAACTCAAATCGACCATGTAACTAACAAATTTGGTGTTAATATTGAAGAACAAACGCGTACATGTAAACAACTACGAGCTTTGTTTTAAAACGATGAGCTAAAAGTATCAATCCAAATTTTAAATAACCTTAACTTATAAAATATAACTTACCTTTGCTGATGTCTTAATCTGATTAGCTCTAGGGATACTCCTGAAATAAGAGACGTGGATTCCAACTGAACATCTTCAGTGAGGCCGATCATTTCACTTTGGAACGGAAATAAAAATCCATAAGTAATAGCGTACGTAACGGCTTGAAGCTTGCTGTACTTAAAACAATCATGGAAATTTATTGATCCCTCTTCAATCGACTAGATTTTGATTGGTTCTTCTATCTCCCTGGGGAATTGAGACAAATCGATGGAGTAAAACAATGCAGACAAGCTCGATGTTCCTGAAAACTTATTCTTTTATTTTCTCTTTCTATTTATTTACAAAACAGCTATTTTTTTGATAGCTGGACTCTGATTGGTTCATTTCTTTCCCTGGGGAGTATTAGCATTACAATGAAACTTCGCCGAATAGACTACCCCGATTAGTCATTAAATTTATTAAGTGTCTAGGTAGCGCAGCGGTCTAAGGTGATATCTAAAGGTATGGATTAGGGTCCGGATATCGTCTCCCTCCCTGGCCTTCGGGCTAAGATAACTGTAATATGTAGCACCGGGATAGCGTGGATGGGGCCGAAATCTTCATCCGTAACGTAAGTCGATTCGATGTCTCAGCTTCTCAGAATGTCTCGGGAGAATCGTCCCAAAATTCCATTTTCTTTTTTTCTTTTTACAGTTATTCATTCAGTCTGTTATTTTATTTCCGGGAGGTGCTCTTTAAGGGGTTACAGGTTCGATCCTCGTCGACGCCGGGTTCTTTTCTGACTTCTTTTTTCTTCATTTTTTCCGTTTCTTTCCCAATCTTTAAGCTAAAATTACATCTTTTTGAACTTGTTTTTAAATAGTTTGGTGTTTTTAATATTTTTTTCTGATAAATTTCATTTTCATTTTTAACATCAAACCTCGGGATTATATACAGCTCGATGTGCTCTTTCTGACTACATAAGTTTTGTGTTGCCATCATCAAAGTTTAAGGGACTCGTACCCAGTCTTCACGGTATGAAAGTGGCTAATTGAGCGTAATTTTGAGCACGCGGGAGAAAACAGAAAAGTACTGGGAGAACAAGGCAGGCAACAGAATATACTACAAAGTCCTTAACCTCGTTTTTTGGGACCTCTGTGGCCGCTTGAGTTTCGCTGGGCAAAGATTTTGCTTCGTTTTACTGTTTTACCGAAGGATTGAGAAGCACGCAAGCCGTTGTCTTCCTACCCACCATCTTGGACGCGTTTTACTAAGAAGTCTGGGACTAGTGTGACACAAGTGGCAAAAATGTTTGCGGAATTGAAATTTTCTTCCGTGCAGTTTCCATCCATCAATTCAAAAACCATATTCATCCATTAATACTGCTATTTTTCAGCACAAAAAATATCAGGCTATAGGCATATGTCCTTTTCGATTCGAATACTGATTATTGGCGTTTGAAGTGAATGTTGTAGTTGAGTTGACCATGTTGGTTTGCCATCCAAATATTAGGGTAACTGATAAGGTTCATGCTATAAAGGCATAAAGATCGCTAAAACTAGTACCAAAACAACACTTTTTTATCACTTTATTTGAACTATTCGCGGCCGTAAATCAAGCAAACAAGTCATAAAGCCGCGGCTACACGAGCGATTTTTTGCCTGCACAGGCGACGCGATTTTTTGAAATGATCGGCGAAAGGTGAAAATCGCGCGCACATGTCATAAGGAACGATTTTATTGAGCTTCCATACATCCTCGGGGACCCAGGGCGAAAGGGGAGGGGGAGAGGGAAGGAAAGGGAAAGAGGAAAAGGACGTCCTTTTCCCCTTTCCTTCAACCTCCCCCTCCCCCTCCGGTCCTTCTCCTCCCTCCCCTTCCCCTTTCGCCCTGGGTCCCCGAGGCCTAGGATGACTTCCATAGAACTCTCGATCTATATTTCAAGCATGACCACAGGTAACCCAAATGCTCATTCAGCCGTTGTCTCTTCTGCTCTATAGGTACTGTCTTCAGCGAGTAATTTATTTAAAAAAAAACAGATGAACAATAAGATGTACTAACTAGCAACTAAAATCTATGTAAATCATTTAAAACATTAACTACATCTAAGACATTTATTTGTCAGTAATTCGTTTATTCTGATAAAAATGAACACGCCAATTTGTCTGTTTTACGTCCCTAGAACGGGTGCGACAGTATTGTGTGATCGGTGTGACAGTATATTGTGTGACAGAATCATTGGTGACCGATAACTCAAAAACCAAAACAGACAGCCCAGATTTTTAGGGACGACTTCTTTCAATGACGTATACACAATCCTCAAGAGCCAGCTTTCAGTGATTTTGAGCTTAGATTTAAGGAATAAACGAGCAGTAGGCGAGTGCTTTCACAGCTCTCGAGTGTTCTCCCAACATCACAAGTGTTTTGATCAGGCTATCAAACACGGGAAACCGTTTTTTTATTTCTTTTATAAAATAACTAACACGCAAATAGACAAAACCAGGAAAAATAAAACACTGGCGAAAAAACAAATTGACGTGAGCGTGTTTGATACTCTCATCAAACACGGGTTTTCAGCCAATCAGAGCGCGCGTTATATAAGAGTTATTTTATAATTTAGCTTTTAGATGACGTCATATGAAAACCAAGAATTGATGGTTCGATGAGGGCAGGTGCTCGAACAAACAATTCATCGTAAATCATATATGCGAAACGATATGATTTTCAGCTTTGCTGAAGATAGGGCACTTATAGCTTGTACAAATTTAAAAATACTTCACTAGTAATTAAAAGCGCAAAAGTAAAAAAACTCACAAAAGAATCACAATCATTGTATTGGTGATGTTTATTTAGCTCAAACTGTTAAGCGAAAGTACAAAGTCTACCTATTGTGACAAGGGGAGTATGAAGAGACAAAAAATGTTCAAGATGAGAGGCCCCCCTTTTTGACACTCCCGACGCCCTTGGACCTTCAAAGAATCTTAATCTCCTGTTCACCTAATCAATTATACCAATTTAACTTTTAAGTCTATTATTTTTAAGTTCTATAAAGATATATAAAAATTCTATTAGATATAAATGCTAAAATTAAAGTTTTAAGCTAAGCAGTTGTGAGTTCAGACTAATCTTCGCTGAGCAATCAGTCCTGTCATGAAATTAAAAAGATACAAATTAGCACGAAGGAAAAGTAAAATGGCCGCGTGGATTGAGTTATAATTGAGTTATACATACATTTTAAAGACGAGGAACCATGAAGTGGTCCACTAACGGACGGTCATCGCCTACTTTCTGGTGAAGCTGTAAAACAACGTAACATGGTAATCAACAACGACAAAACCTTGATCAAGTTTAGTAAAAACTGGTCAGGTAAACAAGTAATGCAGTACGCCAAAACCACAGGACCCACAGGTAACACAAATCAAAAAGTAATGAGGTGAGGGAGGAAACTCCCATATATTTGTGTTGGGCATGATACCCTTCAAGGTACTTCGTCCCCTATAGTGTGACTTGAGCTATTTCTACGTGCACCTAAAAGCAAATAAACAGGCAAAATTTCTTCAAACTGTCGCTACTTTTACTCTGACAATATTCATCAAGCGTTTTTAAAAAATTTCCATAAATTTGGCGCCGTGCTTTTTTGACCCAAAAAGGTACTGATATATTTTTGTAAAAGTTATATGAAATTGGCTTTACCAGTTTAATTCGGTGTCTTAATATTATTATCTCTTGGTCAAGTACTCTTTTACCGAGCATTTCAGTTTATCATGAAATGTATAGACAAGATTTCGATGATTAATTAAAGTATCAAAGGTACTTCCAAATACCTCCTCCATCAGTCCATGCGCCATTTTCCATTCTCGTTCGATGTTCAACACTGGACTAGCATTGGGAATCGACCATACTTGCTCGCCCACAGAGACCCAGAACTCTTTCCAACTATCCACATTTGCTTTTCCCAGATGCGCCGTCATCGAAGCGTAATCGTACTCCACGTCTTCAGGTTCGGCCTCGGCCTTGAGTTTTGGCTGTTCGGGTTTTTCGAGTGTAGGTTTCTTAAAAGGAATTAAACATATAGCTTTTTAAAGTTATTTTTGTGCGTTTTGACGACAACAATTTAGTAGGCAGGGCGACGAAATGGCAAAATCTACGAATTAAGGAGCAACTTCAGTGCCAGTTGTCACTGTCACTGGTTCTGATGAAAATGGGCTGCCTGTGTAATGAAGTGGGTGATTTATTTAGTACCAAGTTGTGTAATGTATTTACGTTGTATATAAAACACTGATACTTTTGGTACAGTCTGACTGTAATAACGAGCTAATCTAGACAGTCAGAAAAATAGATAGGTCATAGAGTAAATAGATGTAAATAGAAATGATGATATGAAATGGCAATTAACATTTCTTTCAAGATCTAATAAGCTTTTGTTTGCATAAAAGAGATTTAATTTTCTAAAAAGATGCCACAAGAAAAGATTTTGTTTTCAAATGTTATTTGAATAATGTCGATGATTGACAGGATTGCATGAGTACGTAGTTGCAGGCTCGTAACATGGTATATTTTCGTCTCACTGATCCCGGGATTTTACGGAAATTTTGATCCCTGAGTCAATATTTTTAGAAATTTTTGATCCCTAATCCTTGGTGCAAAAAGCTGAGCTGATCCCTGATCCTGACCCAATGTCCCTGATCCTCGATCCCACCCATTTGATCCCTGAGCCCTGGCCTCTGATCCCTGATCCTGGCCATAATTTGGGGCTTGATCCCTGATCCCATATACCATGTTACGAGCCTGTAGTTGAGTGTGATGACTCTGTGATAACCTTAAGCCAAACAGTTTGTTATAATCTTTCTTGGTATGAAAAAGTAAATATTTTAATTGACACTCCCCTGAAGGGCCGCTTTTTGGTGTCAATCATTCCACACTCACTACCACTACATTCGATATCCTCTACATACATCACTCAACTCACGTGTTGATTTTTGCCGAGGGAGGAAAAACTGGAGAACCTGGAGAAAAACCCTCGTGGCAAGGGAGAGAACAACACATCAAACAAACTCAATTCATGTATGGCCCGAGCCGGGAATCAATTAACCCGGACCACAGCGGTGAAAGGCGAGCGGTGAACCGCCACACCACCCTTAATTGCCACCCTTGTTGATGAAATCAAAGACTCTTTTATGCATTAATCTCTCAAGAATCTTAATAAAAGTTGAAAGTAAAGAAACTGGGCGATAATTATTAACATGTATTTTATATGCGTTTCATGGTTCAACTGAACCCATACAAATAATAATACAATAATCCTTATGCAAATACGTACAGTATTGAAAAGGAGATCATTTCTTCGACTGAGAATACAATTGAGAAATACTATATACCATACCTTTGCTTTTTTAGTTGCAGGGTATAAGACTTGGTTCAGAGTTTCGTTCAAAAAGATTGAGTTGTTTAGCTCTTCTTCTGTCATTTCTTCTCTGAATGTTTCCATGGCTTGCCCATACGCCTAGGAGGGATTATCGTCACACCATATCAGAGTGAACTTTCAATGTGGCCGTAATTCAGCCATGACACAACACATAAACAAATAGAGTCAAACTACCAACAACAATAACTACCACTCTTCAACGACCCAGGTTTTCTTGTCCCATTTACTTGTTAATCCATATCTGTATTTTTTAGTACGGTCGTTTCAGAGAAGATTTACCGTATCTTAATATTCAAACGTCGTGCACAGTACAATATTCTGAAAGCTGATTGGTTCATCAGCGTCCAGTAATTGCCCTATCGCATAATGACGTCACAGTATGTTTACATTGGGGATAGATGCTCAGAAACAGTGGAAATTGGGACCTATTAATATTCCTTTTCGAAGTAGAACTTCAATGTATCGAGTTTTGATATATATCATGTATCAGTGATTGCTCATCTGCATTTTATTTGATATGCAATCACTCTGATCCCCTCTCGCGACCATAATCCTTAGCGTCAAAACAATAAAATGTTTTGGTGTGACGTCATTATGCGATAGGGCAATTAAGGGTTAGAGACCGATGGGAGTGCTTTACCGGCAAAACACGCTCGCGCTGGCTGTAGAATGAACTCGAAATTCTTCATACTCGGCTATCGCCTTGTGCTGTATTTGATTTCTCGTTCATTCTACGGCCAGCGCGACAGGGGTCAAATAACTTACAAATCATCAAATATAACCTTTTAAACTTAATATAAGGAATACCTTATAAAACGTATATAAAATATAAAACGCGCGCGCATGTCTCTGTACTGTGATATAAACACGATGGAAGATGTAGAGCAAGAGAAAAGCAAGCTTAGGAACACGAGGCGTAGCCGAGTGTTTCTCTTGCTTTTCGAGTGCTCTACATCTTCCAGAGTGTATATATCACAGTACAGAGACATAAGCGATCGTTTTATATTGCTTTTATAAAATATTTTCGACGGTTTTTGAGCGGGCCATGTCTCTGTCCTCTGATATAGTAGCCAGCCAATCAACGCGCGCGTTATATCTCAAATATTTTATGATCTCTGATAAAGCATAGCTTTCAGTCAATCAGAACGCGCGTATCGACAAGGGTATATAAGTGAGGGTTATCGCAGGGTAGTAACGAGGTATATGGGATCAGGGATCAGCGTTATTTTGGGGCTCAGGGATCACATGAACGTTATTTTTTGGTCTCAGGGATCAGATTTTTAGCCTTGGGATCGGGATCACTGTCTTTGGAATCGGGATCACCATTTTTCAGGGATCACTTTTTACGGGATCAGTGATCAAAATTGTCTTTATTTTGGGGATCAAGGATCAGATTTTTAGCCCTGGGATCGGGATCACTGAAAAAACGATATACCTCGTTACTACCTGTTATCGGCCTGAAGCGAGGGGTCATGTGATTTATTCACAGAGGGCGCAGCCAGAGGTGAATATACATATAACCACGAGCTGAAGGCCAATAAATGACTTATTTTTATATTGGTGAGGTTTCCGAAAATAGAAATGTCATCAATGTCTAAAACTGAGAAATTTATGTTGTTTAATTATGGCAGTCCAAGTCAGAAACATGCGCAGTAAACCATACGAGTACACCAAATGCATCCGACACGTGTAAGAGTCTGTTACGTTTAGGTCATATGAATTGGTTATCAAATTTGTATCCTGTTTCCAACCAGGTCTAGTACTTTAACTCTCGGAGTTACTGGGCTCTAAATCAAAAACGTTTTTTAACTAGGACATTTAAGACTTCGGTTCCCTGATTCACAATTTCAATGCAAGGGGAATACACATTAGTATGCAAGGGGA